>DWMR01000075.1:0-17522 GCA_018245355.1 Dalla costala
TGTTATGATAAATCGCTTTATACACCAAATATAGTCATGGGGAAAAAAAGTTACGCCATTTCTAGAAAAGAAAAAAATTTAAACTGTTTTATCTGATTTAATACTGAATAACAGAACCTTCCCAATGTTTTGAAACCTACCTGATCTCAAAGAATCGGATCTCTCTTAACAACGCCATAATTTTTTTTTATCGTGAAGTAATCAACGGATTGAGGTCAGATTAAGTGGCCATAAAGACTTAGGTTCATTTAAAAGATATTAAAGTTAAAATATTTATTTTTACCAGTATTTAATTTTTTCAGTAAACTTGAAATTTTTTAAAATTTGAAACTAATCAAAAAGTTTCCAATTCTTTCGATTGGATGCGGTTGGAGTGGATTCTCATGACTTCAGATCGTTGACATTTTGTTGAAAGCTCGATTTTCGAAAGTCTGGCTAAAACCAGTAATATTTTCCTCTATTATATTTTTATAGAAGAATGTTATAGGAGACTTCTGTTGACAAACCAATTACTAACGTACAGTAAGTACTACACATGCAGATAAAGAATGGGATTTATTTATTTATTTATTTTATTTTATTTTATTGATCGCCAACATAAAAATGGCGTCTCCTCTTTTCACTTCTCGCTCGCTGACTATCGCTGTCTTTACTATCATAGTCACACCCACAGGCTTAGACCGCACAAAATTAACGGTATCGAGACTAATTGATAAATTCAACGAATAAACCTTGTACTCAAAGTTTTAGTTATGCTTATACGAGATGTTTTATCCGAAAATTATTATTGCATATTGCATAATTAAACCTTCAATAAAACTGTTCATAACATTAAAACTAAAAAAAATATGATAAGGTTCTATTTAAATATAACGTTATAGCGTTATTATGAAATAAATTGTGGCTTAAGTGTAGTATAGTGTTAAGTGGTGTGACCAGATAACGGCGCTCACGGGTCTCCCAGTTACAACTGCCCTAAGAAAAGCCGAAAACCGGACATACTGGAAAGTATTAGTCAACAACGCCACGAAGGACTTTCATGGACATGACCTTCAGCAATGAAGAATACGACCAAGAAGAAGAAGTGTAGTATGCTGATAATACAGCCTCAATAAGCCGTCATTTCTAATCCCATTCTTTATCCGCACGGATAGTACAATTTTGTTGGTATATGTAGATGTTCAACATATCTATGACATAAACCAAAAAATAATAGGAGTAGAAGGACAATAGGTATAATCGTAAAATGTAACAGCAAAAATCGTACGCCGTAATCGTAACATTACAGACACGTGTTGCCAAAAACGCAATACCCTAAAAACTAGTTACGAGTACAGACTGTATGCGTAAATCTAATACGTTGTTTTCAGAATCTGTATTTACATTTTTATGCTACAAGGAAAATGAAAAAGGAACGCGCGGTAAAAAAATAAAGTCATGTTATGTAAACACGGCTTCCACTTCCACGTCAAAGTCCACTTTGATCAAAGCGACTTGGGTGACGGTTGGTCATGTCGTGTTGCCACAATCAAATTACCGTCCAAGTAGTCGTCAAAGCCACTTTGTCTAAGTGTACTTGGACCGTGTCCGTGGAAGCTTTGACGAACTAGTTTGACAGCTCAATATGCACAAATGTTACCTTACGGGTGGTGCTGTTCGTATCGATATTAAAATTCTCGAAGGCATGTGAGTGTTATCTAGTTCACCCCATCGTATTAGGTTAAACCTGTAATGATAGTTGGGAAAATAAAAATATTAAAAAAAAAAGAAAAAGTTAACGACTACGTTAAATTTTCCTGTTCGTTACTATTATTTATTTTAAAGTAATTCGATAATATTATAACTTTTTTTGATAATTTAGATGGACTTACACTCTTTAAAAATATTAAAATATGCCAAGACATTTCACATTTTATTACATTCCTGTACAAAGTATGTTTTTAAACTTTCCCGTTTTATCCCCTTTTAAAAACTGGAATTAAATAATGTTTAATGGTTTTGGTTTTAATGGTTTAGGTTTTTAATAAACTTGATCCACTTTTGCTGTCCAGATTTTCTTTTTCTCGTAAAATTAAATGATATAAACACGCAACCGAGCCGAATAAGGCAATGGAAGAAATTACAGTTTCATTAATTTTTGTGCAACATTATAATGATATAATATAACAAGAATATACTACTGTATACCTACTTACTATAAATAATATAAAATTTTGTATAAAAGCATTCCTTTTAAAAAAAAAGAATAATAAACAGACCCAGATTAAAAAAATATTATGAATAAAGCTATTTGTCACTTAGAAGTTCAACAATGCAATAGGCAGCTATATAAATTCCTCTATTTGGATGCGCGGACTACAGTAGTCGTAAATAATTGAGATACTTAACTTTGTGATGACAAAGGAAATTCACCCTATAAATGAAGAGAGCCTCAGTCCCTTTGTATACGAAATGGCTGAAAATTATGCTTCAAATTATGGCTTAGAACGGGCGTTTAATACTTTTCATTGAGCTGAATCTCTGTATTATAAACCGGTTCCCATGAACGTGGTTAGCCGTAATTTTTGATGCAATATTTTTGTCTTTATTTTACAGACAAGAGGCAGCGTGGGGAATGACGTTCTACGGTGAAGACGAAAGGTGCGGCGCAGGGTGACCACTTCGGTGGCATGTGGGCGCTGCTGATGCTTGCTTTGGCCGCGGCCGTCTCCGCCGAATGTCCTCGCCATTGTGAGTGCAAGTGGCGGAGCGGAAAAGAATCCGCATTGTGTGCTCGAGCTGGTCTCAATGCCGTCCCTCCCCGCCTTGACCCAACTACACAGCTACTTGACCTCACTGAAAATCGAATATCTACGCTACGGGACGACGCCTTCGCAGCTGCCGGACTTCTGAACTTGCAACGTCTTTATTTACCCGGCTGCAGTTTGAGGGGTATACGCCAGTACGCGTTTCGAGCTCTAGTAAACTTGGTGGAACTTGACCTTTCACGCAACAGATTGGAAACAGTGCCCACTCACGCCTTTGATTCCATTCCGGAGCTTCGAGAACTTAAATTAAGTGGAAATCCTATTACAAAGATAAAAGACGACGCTTTTTCTTCATTACCCCACTTGGTGAGGCTTACCCTTAGCGCTTGTAAAATATCCGAAATAGAACCACGCGGTTTTATTGGTCTGGAAGGTTCACTGGAATACCTAGAACTGAGTAAAAATAAGCTTCAAATATTACATGTTGCAGTTTTGGCACCCTTGCGATCATTAAAAGGTTTGGAGCTTGCAAACAATCCTTGGGAGTGTACTTGCGCTTTGAGACCAATGCGTGATTGGATGATAAGAAGAAATGTGCCAGCCACTGTCGTGCCAGATTGCGCACTTCCGCCGAGATTGATGTCGCAGTCTTGGGACCGCCTTGATCTTGAAGATTTTGCATGTCTACCTGAAGTAAGCGGTATAGTGAATAATTTCAAGGGCATGGAAGGTGATGAAGTGACTTTAGGATGTCGAGTATCCGGCGTTCCGGCGCCCCGGGTCCGATGGGTGCGTGCGGGAAGACTTCTGGCCAATAGTACAACAACAACAACAAACGTCAATTCTGGTAGAGCTTTTATTTTAAGAAGTGAGGGACAAACTAGTAATCTAACCATTAAATCAGCTGATCTGCAAGATTCGGGACTATATACTTGCAATGCGGAAAATCGTGCTGGAAAAGCTGAAGTAGTGTTAAGTTTGACAATCGAAAAAAAACCCCAAGGTAGAGGATTTGGTGGACGTGCACTCATGGCCGGTATGGCCGTGTCAGCAGTGATAGTGTTAAGTTCGTGCTTAATAGGACTGTGTGCATATGAGACTCGTAAGAAAAGACAATTAGATAGGTGGAATGAACAAATGGTGACGTCAAATCATCATGATAATAATTATGAAAAAATAGAAGCTAATTTCAAGACTGCAGCCGATGTTTCGCGGGTAGTGCCTGCTGACAACGGTCGTAAGCGAGGGGACTACAGAAATGTACCGTCGCATGATCCAGAAGATGAATATGAAACTTACGGCCGCCAGGAAATAAGAGAAGTTTCATCACCACCGCAAATAGAGGCAGGCTGGCGACGAACGGAGTTTGAACCGCCGCGAGCGATGGCCAGAAATGGCGAGCCAATCCAAGATCTCCACATACCGCGAATGAGCGGTTACAATATAAGGTAATAACAGAAACTTCCTTGGATGTAGTTAACAGATAAATATAGTAAGTGGGGAGCGGGTATCCCGGCCTGGCGTTAAGTGGTTACCGCAGCCTATGGCCATCAATCTATCGTTGATAGAAAATTTTACAAATGTAGGAGAATACCTAACTTAAAACGCTTGACAAGTGAATTGGATGTAAATTTGATAACATAATAATAAAAAATAATAAGAATAAATATGCGGGTTTGTGGGCCACCTTCGAGACTGTTGGTGTTATCGCTAGACAATACTGACAAATACGCAGTGGATTTAATAATAGTAGTTGTCCGTTAGTCCTATTCAAGGTTCATTGTATGTGTAAGTTTGGAGCCCACTTAAGACACTGTACGCCCCCGCTCGCTATTTTAATGAGGTAAAAAAAATCTTATGTAAATAAAATCACGGTAGCCATTATTTGTGCTAAAAACGCATCGTTTGTGCTAATAAATAAATGCACGCATAATTTTAGCTAACTATTTGAACTACTTTAGTAAGTAGAAGACGTTCACATCACTACCAACCTCTAATGGCATAGAGTTCGAATTTCAAGGTAGCGAAACGCGCTAAAGTTAATTAAATCATTAACTAACGCCATGTTATAACAATTCATTATACTGAAAATATTATACCTATTATCATAAACTTTGAGTCAAATCTATGACACACATTACAACGTGGGCGTTACAAGTGGTGCGCTAATGTATCAAGTATTTTTACCCTATTACGCATTATGCTCGTCTTATTTGTATATTCCTTCATATGGTGTTCCGTGACATAAAGCTCATTTCTACGCGTATCAGGATGACTATGCTGTCGTACCTACACATGTTACGAGCATTCATGAATAAACACCATGTTTCTTAATTAACCTTAAAGGTGCTCGCTCACTAAGATAGGCAACGTAGTATCGCAGCATATTGCACACCGAAGTGAGTCGCTGGCGTGGGTAACTAAATACTTAAATAACGAAAGCTCCCGCGTTCGAGAGAGAACCCGGCACTCTTTGATTTCCGGTTAGAACAGTGGAACATTGGAACTGTGATTATACAATCTCTCTGTATGTTGTCTCTGTATGTTGTTTTATACCATCAGTGAATACTTATCGAATCAGATATGCTCAATGCAGTATTACCAAAGAGGAAATTACTATTGATACGATACTCAAAAAAGTTTTCGAAAATGTTTCAACTTTTATTTCTATGCATTTACAGTCATGCTAGGGCTTAAGAAATATCAATTACAAAGAACTATAATTAGAATTACGTAACTACAATGATAAATGTTAAAATGTTCTTATAAGGTTTTTTTTTCATTTGTTACAGAAATGATGGATCAGAACCAATACAAAGCTCCAAATCAGCAGGTCTTTTAAGCGGTCATGTAGAGATTTTATCAGATTCCAATCGTTATAATAATAATACTCGGACTTGTCCACGACCGAGGACGCGCGAGCGGCTCGATAACGATCTGTCTGGAAGCGACAGCGAGAAGAATTACCCGGATCTTATTGAAATGAGCGCTTTAGGCACGAGTTCATACCTACGCAGTGACTCAAAACACGATCCCTACTACTTTTACACAATTCCACGAAGAAAAGATGGCGATAGTCGTAGTCCTCTTTTAAGTAGCCGTAGGAATAGCTCCGGGGGTGATTCTGTTACTTACTTTGATAGGAATTACGAGAAACCCCGTCAAAAGCCAAGTGGGCGTCGGTCGAATAGTTTTTTAGATCTCTCCGTAGGCGGTAACCGTATACGTCGCAACCCGAGCCTTCCAGCGTCGCCTTCTAGGGAGCAAATTCCAGTTCCGTCCGCTACGCCGCTTCTCGACCTCTCCGGGCTACGGGACTACTCGCGTTCCGGTCAGACATACGAGGACTATGACTTCCGAGCGTCGCAGTTAGAAAATTTTTTGGAAGAGTATAGATGTTTAAGAGACCAACTTTCGAAAATGAAGGAGACTAGGGAAAGTTTGCAGCGAACGAGAGCTGTCGAGAACGAAGAGTTGAGGTCCATAATGAAGGGAAAGACTAGCGTGGCCGTCACAGAGACGTCGTCGTCTGTGGCGTTGGCTGATGCCCCGTCACCGCTAGCCATGAACGCGCCAGAATACAAGCCACACCAAGCCAGACCTGACTGGTTAACGTCATTACTCTACCGTAACTAAACTTTCATAATTGTAAATATTTATATTTGAACTGAAGTTAACAATAAGCAATGAAATTGTTTTAAGGAAAGTGATAACATAGTGTCATTCTTTTAAAGTTGAAATAAATTTTGAAGCCATTTTTTTTGTTTTATTTACTTGTTTCACCAAACTATGGTACCTATATGATTTACTGCCTTCCATGGACATTAGAAACTACTCACGATTAAGACCGTATGATCAGGACTGTTAGTACCTATGAGGACTGGACATCCAGTGGCATTATTACTATTCGAAGTTAGTCAGAGATGCTATATCCGAGGCCCATGATTTTGTACTCTATAAGCGTTGATTCTGGAGGTCTAAAATGTTCCGACACTTAGGTTGGCCAGAAACCCCTCACCATTAGGCCAGTATGCAGGTTGTTGCCAAATAATTATATATTATATAAAAAATAAATTTTTTTTATATGTTTAGCCTGACAAACAAGCAGACGGGCCACCTGATGGTAAGTGCCATCACCGTTTCCTATGAACACTCGCAACACCAGAGGAGTCGCCAATGGGTCGCCGGCCCCGAAGGAAAGCTCTTTTTACACCTCTTTTGAAGAACCCCCATGTCGTAGTTCACTGAGAAAACCTCAGACGGAAGCTCATCCCACACTGGCAAAAAAGATTGCGAGAACCGTTTCGTGGAGGACCGCCACGAGTCCAGTCGGCGCGGATGAAACCTCAGTCTTCGGCGAGTACCTACTTATAAACACTTCACAATTAAACGTATATTCCGAGGATGAATCTATAAAGGAAATATCAAACGCGTAAATTCCTTGAGCAAAGCAATTGCGATCTATTCATCGCAATCCATTTGAACGCTATTTTAAACACAAGAATACGGAAATCAAAACAGACACTTAAAAACGATGACTGCAGATTTAGGACCCAATTAGTGCGACGTAGGTCTTTGTTTCGTCGTCGGAATGCTCCAAAGCTCCCGGGAATTTTATCGGAAATAACGATTCCACTTGGAGTTTTGTTTTAAAAAGAAAAGAAGAGACAGTTCCCTTGAATAGACAATTGTGTCGAAGTTCGATTCTTCTCGATGGCATTACATCTGTCGCGTATCAAACGAACTACTCTAAAGATAAATAAGCACGAGCATAGTAAAACTAATTAGCACATTACAACACTGGACTGACAATTAGATCTCGTATTTGACCTGGGAAGGAAACCCTAAAACTTAGCCAAAGCCAAAGGTTAAAGGGGTAAAAGGGGTTAAGCCAAAGATTAGTCTAATTAATGCTAATGTTTTTAAATTATGTTGAAGTTACTAGATTTAATCTAATAATGCCAAAAGAAAATAATTTGATTAACTATTATATTCTATTCACGAATGCATATTGGTTACATTACATAAGTTACATACATACAATACAATACAAATCTAATACTATCTGGGCCAGCGAACAGTCCTATCCCCACAGTTATATTCCAGGTTGGTTGCAGGTGCCCATGGGTTGTTGTGGCCATTAAAGTCCACTGCATACCCGTTTGCTACATTGTTCGGGTAAAAAAGTAGCTTAACTTAGTAGAGAAATTGAACGGTAAACGTACTAGATAAGTGCTACGGTGTGGCTGAAAATAAGTCACTTTCCTGTTAAATTTAACTCTAGTCTCAAAGGCTTATAGGTAAAGTTGCAGGAAAATGCAGATTCTAGCAGAATATTATTCTCTTTGTGGTTTTGCGTCACGAAATCACTTCGGCCTTTTACTCGGGGGTCCGGGGTTCAAATCCCAGGCATGTCATCACCTATGACTTTTCTTTATTGTTATGTGCGTTTTTAGAAATTAAATATCATTTGCCTGAACATCATACTTGATGTTCTCGGTCTTGAGAAGTCTGCCAATTTGCACTTGGCCATAGTGATGGACCTAACCCTTTTCAGCCTGAGAGTAGAATAGTGCTTAGGAGTGGACCGTTGATGGGTTGTGATGATGACGATGATAAGTATGTCAAGGAAATAATTCATCATATTAATGTACGCAAACGAACCATATTTATTAATTAGATGCTTACTAGTACCAACTGTTCTTAATTTTCTATAGCATTAACCTATAATCTACTACTGACTTCAAGACTCTACTCTTAGTCTGCTACCTAGTCCCTACACATGCCTTTGAGAACATTATTCAAAATTTTCAGGTACCTACTACGTAGGTTTTCTCACGACGTTTCATTTGAAGCTTAGGCTTTGCCCATGGTTCCGCTCGCGTAAATTTTCATACATCTCACATCTTTCAATTTTCCTAGATAAAAGAGTCTCCGGGCCATTAACGATGCAAAAGATTACGTCCATCTGTTGGTCTGTTGCTGCGTAAAAGAAGGACTAACCAACAAACAGACAAGCATTTGTAAAATCAGTGATGTTTTAAGGACCTTACTTACCTACTGATAACCTTCTCTCTAGTAAATATCATAAGGCCTGGATCCTACTACAATACGCTGATGCTATAGAAGTTGATGAGACGAGGATTCGGGGCAGCAGCGAAATTGGGGCGTCGCATCTTTGGTCATTCTCAGGGGATCAACCACCCCTTAAAGCACGTGACATATTGACTGTTAGAAGTTTTGCAGTCTCCGAAAGGTTTGAAGTGACAGGAAATGTCTATAAAACGGCAGAGCTACCGCGCTAGTATCTACTTGTCGCTGAATATATGGAAACCTTAAATTTAACGTTTTATTTCAAATTCATCGTTCTACTTAATTATTCAATATTATAACAATATAATTATGTAGTAGCTTCGTTTATGCCTAGTATTTATATGAGACACCATTGTTATTTAATTAAATGTATCATTATCTTCATATTGGTGCGCTATTGGCAAGCGGTTGTGAGCCACAAAGCTAATTAATAATATACTGAGATAACTAAATTTAAATGGCACGTGTAATTAGTTGTAGGTGCCATTATTGTTTTACTCGACTTTAATAACTTTAATCTTTAGACCTTTTATAATAAAATTAGTGAATAATAAGAAATACAACGTCTCTTTGTTCATTTATTTGTCTTTTCGTAAGCTTATGCCTTTCGTATGCTAACCGTTAAATAAGCACTCATCCAATTCTTGTAATATTTATGTGAATTCTTGGAATGTAGGCTGACAAGGTTTCGTATTTTGTTCTGTTGCGCTGGATACGCTACTAAAGAATTCGTGATAATAGTAAATCACGGTGTAAATGTTGGTTTAAGTTAAAATTTCCCATTACAAAGTCCCTAAAAATTCTACATAAAACAATTTCTTTACCATTGGCAATGCATATGTGTGTGGCGGTTTTAACGCCATGATCAAATCGTAAAGTATTAAAGCTACCGTGGTCTATTATTTATTTATTTTAAAACCTTTTTTAGTGATAGAATTTGTTGACAGTTTGTTGTCAGAGGAATAGTTTTATATCCCTTTCGAGGGAACAAAATTTAATATTTATAATTGAAACTGTCAACATCACAGTAACCACGGACATGCATTTAATGTAAAAAACCTCACCAAAGTGTTTTTTGTTGGGGGCTTGGAAAACTTTTTACTTACTTCGTTCTGATTTTTATTTAGACTTCAAATCGTTTTGTACAAAGTTTAATGTATAAAGTAATTTTTGTCGCGAAATTTGTAACATTACCGTAAAACTTCACTCGACGCAATAAAATATGTTTTTTTCTTACCTTTATTGATGTTTTATTTACATAGTTGAAGTGTGTTTTAATGCTATGATGAATAGGCTACTATTAATCACTACATTACTTTTAATTTACTTAAGTTTAATACCATCTGCCCAACTAGTTTGATGGTTACTGTTCGTGTGAATATAAACTGAATATTTTCCCAAGTAAAAAGACCTAGCCAGGATACCAAATTATTCCTCCTAGCACATATGGATCTTAAATGGTGTGACTTAAATTGTCGTTCGACAGGTCGGTTCGACGGACGTTGTCGAACGGACAGTATTCGAGTTCGCAATTACAGCTGTCCGCGCGAATTGTGTGCTCGACAATAAAAGCGATACATTTATTATGGCTGTAAATCCCTCTCGCCGTCGTCGACACGACAACGCGACGATGCCGCCACTGCCCCCGTCCGTAACTGGTCACGATTTACACTTGTCATATATTAGATTACCAGCATGCATCTTAAACAGGAATTTGCCCTTTAAGCAGGTTTCCATAACGTAGCTTATTATTGTTAAAACTGACAAGTGTTCGAGTTCGCGATTACAGTGCTGTCCTCTCGAATTGGTTGCTCAACATTATAACGATACTTTTATTGCGGCTGTAAATTCCACCGTCGACGTTACGCCTATTCGTAACTAACCACGATTTACAGCAGCCTTATACTTAAATTATTATCGACCTTTGATTGAAGACACCCTCTCTTAAGCTCTTAGCCCCTGTTCGGTCTTAATCAACTGATAAAGTTAAGCGACATAGGTAGCAGTCAGGTGTGGAATGGGTGACCGTCAATGGCAATATTTCATGGATGTATTTTTTGAAATACTAAATACCGTAATTTGGCTACCGCAACACAGAATGTATCTCACGGTGTACAGTGTAGCAAACGTATGGATGGGTCTAGTGTTGTCACATTGCTCAAAGATAACTTTCAAAGCGCGTTTTGTTCTACATCCTTTTCCTGTAAGACGCCTTTGAAGCCCTCGAGCTGGCAAGCACTCCTATACATTTGGCAGCGTATTGAAGTAATAAAGCGGTTGGCATGGTTTGTTGAAGGAGGTTTGCATCCGAGTGAAGGTAAAGAGGGAGAAGGAAGAAAATATCACCGTTTTCTTCAGTTAAAAGAGCCAGCTAATTGGCTAGTAGACCAATCAGGGCTTTTCACTCATACATAGGAACCTTAAATAGCGTGGCTTAAATTTGTCTTTCGAATGGACATTGTTCGAAGTCGCAATTACTGCTGTCCACGCGAATTGTGTCTTTGGCGATAAAAACGATACTTTTATTGCGGCTGTAAATTCCGATCGCTGTCCTCTGTCGTCACGACGCCGACGTCGCTTCTCAGTAGGTTTGAACCCATCCCTAAGAGCCCTGATTTACTGTCATTCAGTAGCCGTTTGTCATTTATTGCTTGGAATGTAAGTTGGAACTTATTTCTTTTGCCCTTATAATATAACAAAACCGGCTGTTTCCACCCACTATTTTATTTTAGGAAATGAAACACGAGCATGTTGAAACTATCGCGTGATTGATAGGTGAAGTATCATTTTCTTGGGCGGGAGGAAAATTGAGATAATATGGTCACAAAATGAAAATAGGGGTTCGTATTATTCGGTGTAGTAATGTGTCTGTTTGACACTATTATGAACAACAAAATAGTTATTTATCTTCATTCATTGGGTCTCATTTATCAATATCAATCCTTGAACTCAATCCAAAATGTTGTTTAAGAAATGAGTTAAGATAAGAAATTGTTATTGATAAATGCAATTAACAAAAAGTCTGCGCTGGATATATCGACGTTATTTCGCTTCGCTTGTTAGTTATTGGTTCACTTTGTCATTTATGTCAACCGTTATCAACTCCCGTTCAAAACGGCTAAACCTGAAAATCCATATATTTGCCTGTTAGCCAGTCATTTTGTCATTCGTGTCCCCTTTAATCAACGTCTGTTCCAAATGAATAAACCTGGAAGTCAATACGTATTTGTCTGTTATTCAGTCACGCAAATCTACCCCGATGTGGCCTATATACATTAACGTGTGTTTCATGCTTGCACCATCAACAATATATTCAGTTTTATCTTGGTACCGTACCGTGCCGGTCAAATGGCCAAATTATTCATATGGATACGAATAGTCTATATGATAAAGATATTATTATGCGTACTTCGTTACAATAATGATGCTTGTGTGCTATAATATGTCTTGCACAGCAATTTCAGGCGACAGTCAGTGTCTATAGCTTAATAACAACTTGGTTTGGGCCCTTTTATACAATAAACACCTTGACGTTACACGAATATTCAAATATTTTTTCTAATGATTTTCAAAATAATACGTGTACGTAGAATTTATAATATTTGATTTCCTTGATAAGACTATAATTTTGTACTGAGAACGTACAGTTTTATAAGGATCTATAAATATAATGTGCATTTAAACTCTGCTTACATTGATACTTGTGGACAGGTTCCAGAAATTATTACGGTTTTTGCATAAGACATTAATATTTTCACGCTCACTGCACAAGCGCACAACAACCTCATATACATATAGCTCACATTTTATTGATGCTAGAGAATTCGTGTAACTAATGCGTAATTAAAAGAAAAATTGCAAAAAAATATATATTCAAGTGCTCTTTTTGACGCAGATTTTTTCTTTTTAGTCTGAAAGGTATGACTAACAGCTGATCAAGCCTTAAATTGCCCTATGGATATCCCCAGGTTGCTACTGATAAATTAATTATGCTTAGACAACATAACCAATGTCCAAAATGTGCATAGCATTAAAACTGGCATTGAATTTCAAAATATCTGAATGGCTCAGACATTGATCAGTTTCAGTTGGAATGGATGGCTACGTTATGAAAGGTACCCACCCCACTGTCAACATTTCAAGTCTTTAGCTCTAACGGTTTTGGCTCGGCGTTGGTGAATCACTCGGTCAGTTAGTCAAGACACAATTTTTATACGTGATTAGTAGAACTCAACAGACGTAGTTCTACCAGTAAAAAATAACAAAAAAAATTCATAAAAATATTCTCCATGAATAAATACGGTGATAAGACGGGTCAAACGGTGCCGGAGTCTATAAATCTTAGATATGCATTATGCATCCAATTATATATATCTTAATTATTAAGATAATAATTAAATTAAGAATATTATATCTACTATTGTAATAATTGTTTGGAAATCAGCACTTGGCCAGCGTGGTAAACTATCGCCTAACCCTTCTCAATCTGACCCGTGCTCAATGTAGGCCGGCAATGGGTTGTTGATGATATAGTAAAAAATACACAGCATTCAAAGTGAATAAGCAATGTAACCCGAACTTTTACTACATTTTTATGTACTTATCATTCACGCCATTGGTTCATAGGGTCCGAAGCAGAAATAAATGCAGGCAGTCAAACTCAATCTTCCTTTACATTCATCTGGCGGGTGAATCGAATTTTCCGTCCGCAAGTAAGTATATTTTTTGTCGCCGCCGACAGCCGAGCAATAAATTAAAATCACCCTGAATAAAATTGACAGCAGTATCAGTTTTCCAAGACATCTTCGAACTGAACAGGCGTACTCGTCCTTTTTCGCAGGCAACCCGCCCGCCGCTCCCGCCACTCGTTAGCAAAATGACGGACCGACCTTTTTTTATCTTGCCCAACCGCAATTTGTTGCCGACGATCTCGGCCCGCGATACACGCTTACGTACCCACTCGAATACATTTGAAATTCCTATCCTATAAATATTTTCTTCAATTTCGACATTCAAGCGATTTCATTTGTGATTTCATTAACGATAACAATCGTTCTGCCTGTTGTTTTTTTTCGGGCGTAGTGGCTGATTTCCCTACAAATATTATTATTTTAAAATGTCTTCCTGCCTGTATGTTTACTAGATGTTTATTAACAATATTAATATATTATACAAGATATTAACAATTCGTCAATTTACCCAATTGACGTGATTTTTGTGCTAGATATTTGAAGGAAATGGATCTTCTTTAGTTTAAGTTATAGGTTTTGCTGCATCCAGTAATATTAGAACTAAGCAGTTACTAACTAATCATAAAATTCCTAAAACCAGTAAGCTGGAAGCTACGTATGTACCTACGAGTACATCCCATAACGTAGGCGGATGGTAAGAAAAACTTTTTTTACAAATTCATCCCTCCCGGGTGTTGGTTGGGGGGAAAACGTTTATATGCAACTTTTTATCGGACGAATGTAGGAATGTGAGATTTATTCCACTTGTAGGTAAAGGCTGTTCGATCAAAAGTTACTTAGTTATTTAACATGGTGAAGTGAAAATAGTAGGTATTATCCCTTGAGGTTTTAAACGAAAAACGTTTTACTAATATTAATCCTTACATATCTTATCTACTAACTATCTATCTATCTAGTGTTCTTAGGCTGCAGCTACAACTAAATTTAAAAAAATTACTGGTGCAAGAATCTTCGAGAATCATCGAAGTAATTTAATTGATGTATTCAACTTAAATAATTATTAATTAAATTCATAATTCTGTCTAATTTACGAAATCAAATAAGTATTTAACCTATAAACTATGTCTCAACCAAACCAAATAAAGTTATCTAAAGTTAACTTATCTTGTTTACAATAACAAGACTTGTCTGTATCATTTCAAGATTCTTTACCGTTAACTTTTCAATCTACGTCATGTTTCTTTTTATTTTCTACGTAAAAAAAGCCGATCTTTGGAGTTCCGAAAGAAATTGCTGAACGCCCGAAAGTGAGCAGTTACGATAACGTACCTACTTGAACGCACTGCTACGATAAAATAAAAGTTTTGCAACTCCTTGGTTTTTCAAGAGAAGTACTTCATAATTTTTAGAATGATGTAAGTACTAACTTCACCATTGCTACTTTCATTTCTTTTTTCAACTAAGCGAGCACGCTGTAACTGATTTACTTCCATAAAATGTAAATCCTGCTTGAAATACTCCTTAACTTGGTTCTCTTATGGTTTTTTCAGCATATAACTTATATGGTTGATACAAGACTCGTATTTTACGGTCATTTTATTATCGTGACTGGCTGATGTCGTGGTGTAGGTAGTTGCGTACACAATATCCAGAACATCAACTGAATGACCTTTGCGCTACCCAGTTGCTCTTGCAATCAACCTCTCCATAAACCGCACGCATAAGCGTTGAAAGGTTTCACAAAAGATTAGTGAGTAGGCTCGAGTTACGTAATTGTGGCCGCAAATGTTTTGGGGAAAGCTGCAAAAACCAACTAAGGGTCGGTAACGTAAGCTGCAAAAACGTTGCTGGGTTTGGGCACGTGTTAAAAAATAAAGCAGACTTCACTAATTAGTCACCGCGCGGTGTCACTCCCAGATGAAAAATTCCCTCCGTTTTTGTCATGTCACCGCTCCCGTACCTGTACTACACGGGAACACGGTGTACCTGGAATTATGCGCATGTATTTTTTTCGTATTGGTGATTTTAAAAACTGTAAAGTTCTATCTTGAAATCACATACTGGACTGCAACCAACCTTTGCAGTGGTCTGGTTCGTTTAAGGTGTTCATGGACTGCAAAGGCCACTCAAGACGTACCATTGCTGTCTGACTTACCTATGCGTGTCCATTCGCTACTTCGTTTATATAAAAAAAAATCCAAACATATACATAGTGCACATACATTATATTATTATATAGTAGTAGTAATTATTATGTAGTTATCTTGTAGCCTTAACTTTTTTTTTCTATGTCTCTGTCTATTTCACTACATCCTAAACGGCAGGGCCTAAACCTTAAGATTTAACTCGTTATACAAGCCTTACGAAATCTTATAATTTCTTATTTCATTTCCTCTAGCGGCAGGGAGACTTGGTATTAAAAGCTTTTGTAATAATTCAACGCAAATGTCAGCTCCATCGGTCCAGTAGTTTTGACGTGAATCAATTTCAAACAAACAAATAAAACTCCTAGCTTCATAAAATTTGTAAGTTTTCTAATATTGTATAAAGGTTTTGTTAAGTTATACGGACAGGAAGCTGTGACAAATTAATATCGAAGCTTCACTTCGTCCTTGCTTTCAACTCGTTTGTAATGTAAATTAACCTCCGCACAGAATACTGCGGCAAAGGAAAGGGCGACGGTTAATTGCTGTTCGATCAAGGGTCTGAGCAATATTTAATAATTAACTGCAAAGATAAATGTGTATCATAGTGCGTTTATGCAATACCTTTTGATTTTATCGAAATATTATTATTTTAGTAACCAAGATATACCTCCTACTTACCTACCAAATTATATTTTTTGTAAATAATTAATTTAACATAAATTTGTGATATTGGTTATTTCACTGCTGTGGGCAGAGCTAGACTCTGTCCATTTCAATAAATGTAATAATTCGCTGGCGCAGTATGTAGGGGTAGGTATATCTATTTAAGTTGAGCACAAGATGTAACTTAATTAAAACATAAATACAAAGAGAAGATTGTATATACGATTGCACGGAGAGGCCAATAGCTTGCAGCAGACTGCTGCACTGATGGCCCTGGTAGTAGGAATTAAAAAGTTTCAAAAATGTTTATACATCAGCAAGATAACTTCGAATTCAGTAGGTGAACGTGTTGTATCTGTAAGCTTCCACTGGCGCTGCATGCACTGTTGATGCTTAGTTTGGTACTTTTCGGTTCAATACCGACATCCGATTTAGGACAGTCAATAGCGTTGATTATTCGCTACAACGGTTTTTATACGCCACTCGAATTTCAAATATTTAAGAGAAAATCTAAACAAACCTAGTGCAATATTTTAAATGCGCCGTGAGAATTTGAGTGGTAAAATATTATTGCAAATATCCGGCTCATATTTATGTGATTTATAAAATACTCCGATGTTTTAAACCAACCGTTTCAGGGGTAATGTATTTTTCAGGTGTTTGTATGTATGTATCTATTATTAGCTCACTGTAGCTTGATGGATTTTAATAAGGTGGTTGAGGTGTCGTTGGATCCGTCTAAATAGTGGGAGTATAATTATTATTTTTAGGAAAATGCCGTAAGCCATATTCCAAAAGAGAATGAATTATATTAAAGGAGGTGTCGTCAGATTTTCCTTAATATTAGGAAATACGTTTTGAAAGAAAGAAAAAAGAAATAACGAAAGATTATTTATTTCTATATCTATAAAACAATCTTAATAAAGTGTATCTATCTATCTATCTACTCGTATAGCGCCAGAAATTGCCGCAAAATACCGCAGCTGTGGCAGCGGCGCTGATTTTCAGCGAGCTCAACTGATAACTCGCGGGCGTAAGCAGGATGATTTGGAGATGAATGAGCCTGTTACTGGTAATTTCTCGCTTCTCACCAATGGCAATACATTAATTTAATAATAGTAATAATAAAAGTTTTTTATTTCAGACTAAGGTCCAAACAAGATGTTAGTAGCATTGGCTAG
>DWMR01000076.1:0-17521 GCA_018245355.1 Dalla costala
GATGGACAGCAGTGACAGTAAAGGATTTACGAAAATAAGAAGAAGAGTGGGCAGGAGTAGATAGCAGCAAGTTATGTAGGGTAGGGTCAGATGTAAGTATTTAAATCGTTCCTTTAAATAGTTGGGACAGGTTGGTTGGATTACTGCTTGATGAACTTCAGCCAAGCGATAAAAATCTTCCATCGCACACAATAGTGCACCTACTATTAAAATGGTCGCAGTCGGAAATTTGTCGAGACATTGCGGCGAATTACGTCGTCTAGCGTTTTTTGTTAAAAAAAATTGTCTAGATGGTTCAAAGAAGGGATGAAGTAAATTGCTGTCTGTCGATTGTCAAATAAAATACTTTACCGGGTGGAAGGCGGTTGCGCCAAGACCGCGGTATTCGGAAATACCAGCAGACATTGTGGAGTTGGATAAAAATACAAGTAGACAGTTTTACCGAAGAAAATAACAATTTATCTGGGATCATGGATAAAACTGTTTGCGAAAATGTTTTAAGTGTTCCTATTTTTATGTTGTTCGAACAGCAAACGAGCATGCAGTCTGTCTCAACTACTGCAACCCATTGACGTTTGTGACAAACTTCGAATAGGACTGTGCGAGGGGTTGTTAGTTAGTCCTTAGTTAGTTAGTATCAGGTGTCAATAGGAATATGAATTGTTTAGGACTGCTAGTGCAAGTTAATCCTATTACGCCCGAAATTAATAATCAATCTAACCTCAATCAATCTAATTTTTAATTAATAAAGCATATTATGCACTTGACGAATACATGAATACGACGAATGACATAAAAAGAAATAAAAAACCTACCTTATTATACCTATACCACCTTATCACTACCTACAATGTCGGCCTCTCTCCTATTGCTATGCCTTAACAAGGTGAATGTGTTAACATTGTAACAATGTATATAGTGTGACATGTGTATTGCAATATTAATAAGAAAATAAAGAAATAAAGAAACACTTAGTTAAAAGGCCTAAAATCAAATAGTTATTGAGCAGCTACTTTACACTGTTAGCAGTTGTTTCAAAATTTGTTGATTGTAATGAAGAAAAAAAAACGACAAGTTGGAGCTGTTTAAAAAAAAAAAATTTGATTAAAAAATTTATTAAAAATATAACAATCCTTAAAAGTAAAATATTTTGATAACGGTTAACTTTTGGATAGCATATTATAGGGCCAAACAAAACCACCAGAAACGACCTGATTAATAACTTCCTTAATTACCTACGTCAACTTTCCCTGTAACCCTGTATATTTTTAAATCATCCCCAAGGGGATAGAGGTGAGGATTAAAGTTTGTATGGAAAAACGAATGGGACCCGTGCGGTGCCGCCGCGTGCAAAGTCTACTACTATAAAATACTAGTCATTGCCTCCGAGAAATCTCTGATGGTGTTTTCGGTTAGTATTTATAAAGTTGATGGACATTTCGTCTACATTAAAAGTATCCTGCAGCCTAAGTTCTTTGTAGTACACACACATACACGTAAGTGGTATCTTGATTTGACATGTATATTTTCAAGTGGGCTTAGGCTTATAGCCAGTGTGGGAGTGTTTGCGGTACAAATATAAATTAGGAAGTATGGTTTTACCTTCTTCAATGTCTCGTTTACAGAACAAGCCTCTTCCGTGTATATGAGATCGATAGACGCCCACTGACGCCTTCGAAGTCTCCTTTAATTGTCTAAATCTCATCGCCGGGGGTAATGTTGCCAGACGCCTGTACACAAATAAAATGAGTTTTAGTACAAGCGCAAAAATACTGGTAACAGAGGTAAATGAAGTCTCAAGCCGCGTTTTCGACGACAGCGACTTAAAATTGCAGTAAACCGCGGCACTGATTTTCAGTACAGCTTGTATAGTAGAGTCGTCAAACATAAATTGACATTTCGACATTTAAAATTGTAAGATTATTGATGAATTAATTAATTATTATAACGTTACAAAATATTTTGGTAAAAAGAATGCTCGTTATTTTATTAGTTTATTTTTTTTAAGCTATGATGTTTCTACAATGGGCGAACTTAATGGCACAAGGAATTCATAATAATGAACCGTTGGCCTTGTTGAGAACATGCGGTATTAAAGAAGAAACGGAAAGTTTGTAAATATACTAAAACTAAATACTACGTTTTCGTAAGATACTATCAGGTAGGAACGACGGAGTAATTTTAGTACTTACCTAGATATGGAGCTTTCACCCTCTTGGCCGCCGAAAGGCGGTGGTTCCTCCCTGAAGGGTGAGGCCATCCAGCTGAACATGTCGTGGTTTTGTTTCCGAGCGACGGGGCCGGTGCGCGCGCTTCCCCAAGGACTCTCCTTGAAACCTTCGCTCAAGTCCAAGTTGTTATCCCAGCTACTGAGCGGCCTGTCTTGACGTATTTTGTACTTAGTGCAACGACTCGCCTGTAAATGAACATAAAATTACATTCGAAAATGAATACAAGTTTTAACTTTCCACAACAGTTTTTTTTTCAAATCTAAACATACCCCAGGAAGTTGCTCGATGAGGTATCTCAGTGCATTGTTATTTAGTCCCAAAAGGTGCGCTCCAGAAAGTGTAGACGGTAGGTTGTACTGGATTAGGGGCAGACCGTACTGTTTCCGAGCGTTTTGCACAGCATCTATAACTTTAGCCCATAGATCTGTCAACGAAGACGAAGTGTAATTAAATCCGTCTTCCGAAGTCACTTCGTATATTAATTTCGGGCCATCGTCTTTTGGCGGATCAGGCGCTTGCTTGGGAAGCGATGTCTTATTTTCTTGTCCCTTTCCTATTTTATTATGTTTTTTCAATGCGACCGCTTCACTGCTTTCTGTCTTTTTATCAGTAAATGGTCGTTTCATAGCTTTTGTGGAAGGATTTGATAATTTTGCTGTCACCGGAGTTTTATTGGTTTCTTTTTCGACAAGAATCTTTGACTGATCGGCTTCTACTTCAGCATCTAAACTTGGCAACGATGACGTTTTGAGAGCTTTTGGGACAGCCTCACTATTTCGTGACATTTCTGCTACCGTTGTCGCAGAACTTGTATTTGCTTTGTGCATTTCTGCTGATAGTTGCATGGCTCTTACTGCATCTCTATCTTCTTTTTCTTTTTTAGCTCTTTCTAACTCCATTATTCGTTTTGATTCTTCAATAGCTTTTTCTAGGTCACTATCCACATTCTCGTCTTTTATGTTTAGATCAGGCATGTCATGGCTAACAGGCCTTTGTTTTGGTACTGGAGGTGCTTTGTTGGTTGCTGTTTTTGTAGATGACTTACTCTGCCCATCTCTATGTAATGGCAGTACTCTATTCATTGGTCGCATAGACATGGGATTGACAACGTTAGTAGGAATCCCAGATTGTTGAGTTGGAGGAGCTTTGGTAGGCAGCATAATACTAGAACTATTCTGAGTTGGTAAATTAATAGTATTATTTTGGACGGGTATACATATCATATTACTCGAATTATTTTGGTTCTGTAGCAAATTAGTGTTGGCCTGTATAGGGAAATTTACATCTGCACCTGCTTTAGAAGCAATTTTAGGGTCGACCAAGTTGTTTTGCACAGTGATATTAACTGTATTATTGCTTGAATTCACATTTATATTCATGGGCGCACTATTCGGAATTGCTTGGAAAGGCACATTTATCATAGTGCCACTGTTTTCACTCTTTTGTTGAAATGTTAAGGGCTCTGGTGCAATACCTGGCACGTTTGCGTTGCTGTTGTTAGTCACCACACGTATATTGTGCTGCTGAGGAGCATGTTGATTTAAATTATTATCCAGATTAGCATTATTTATTCTGTTTCTTTCTGGTAGATTAATAGCTCTATTATTCAGAGAATTCATCTGTAGGTATCCAATTTGATTGTTTACTGATATAGTGTGGTTTTGCTTGTCGTTAGTAACAATATTGACTTTTGCACAATCATTGCTGGGAATGTTTGATACGGGCATACTAGGTGCAGGTGGTGGTCCCATAATATTCTTACCTCTAAGAGTTTCTTGGGTAAACTTAGAAGGTTCATTGACAGGCAAAGATGGTCTGTTAATTTGGGTTTCAATGTTTGGTAGCTGATTTTGCGTCGTATTATTTGTATTCAAACTACAGCTATTTATGTTAATTTGTGAGTTACTTGGCATTTGATTACTTATCATCTGATTTTGACCACTATTTGTATGAGGCTGTGAATTATTAATCATCATATGATTTGAAGGCCCAGACATGAGATTGTTCACATTATGATCTGTCGAATTATTGCAACTCATCAATATTTCATGTCCAGATAAATTATTTTGGTTGTTACCTCCATACATGGGGTTATTACTCACATTATTCAATGCCATATTATTTGCGTTGTTAACCCCCATACCATGTATAATATTTCCAGTATTGTTGACATTAATATTGGTGTTGGAATTCATATTTGCGCATATATCAAAAGAAGGCTGATTACCTGAAAACTGAGGAGAGTTATTCGAGCAGCTGCCACTACACGAATTTTGTATTTCATTTTTGATATCAGGAATATTAGGAATTTGCATCAAAGGGTTATTCAGTGTCTGGTGACTTGTATTGGAAATTTGCATGTTGTTATGCATGTTCATATTATTCATTGAATTCATATTGTTTATTTGATGTTGCATAAGATTCGAGTGATCCATCGAAGTTCTATTATTTTGTACTTGAGTAATAGTATTGAGGTTTGGCATGGACATGGTATTATTGTCGTGTCTATTATTATGAATATTGGACATGACGTTTGAGTTATCCATTTGGTTGTTCATATTAATATTTGTATTTCCTGACATATGGTGCATATGCATATTATTATCCATTGTTTGTCTATTGTGCATCTGACTAGGGGTATGTTGGTGCATCCCCATTAGATTGTTATCGATATGTGAGCGATTATTTGGCATTTGCATAACATTAGCCATTTGATGCTGGTGATGATGAGCAATGTTATCCATTTGTCTATTTTGTTGCATCGACATTTGACTTAAATGCATATTGTTATCAACTTGCGTGCGGCTGGTAGTATTATTCATGTGATGGTTCATTTGTTGCATAGAATGCATTTGTTGGTTGTGCATTGAATCCATTGATCTGTTCGAGTGCATTTGATGATTCATATTGTTAAGTCCGTGACCTTGCATATTATCCATAATCAACCTGTTATTCTGCATATTGTTCATGTTTGACATTGGCTGATTCATATGCATATGAGACAAATCATTAAGGTCGGAGCGATTTAAGTTATGATTGCTAGACATGTTGTGCATATTTATATTCTGGTTGATTAGGTTGCTATTATCAGAAGTATTACGGCTGGGAAGCAAGTTTGATTGGTTGTGATTCTGTTGATTAGTTATAATGTTTTCGTGGAACGATCTGTTTGAAGTTCCTTGATTTAAATGATTCATTTGATTTGTGTTATCCATTTGCCGGTTATGCTGTTGGATTTGCCCGTTCATTATATGTATTTGGTTTGACGAGAGTGGATTGTTTTCATGCGACATCATTTGCATATTTCCGTGTACCATATTTGATGTATTCATAGAAGAACTCATCATATCATTCTGTTGATTATTACTCTGCTGATTACCGTTATCATTGGACATTTGGACATTCGATCGGTTTATTGTCATTTCTTGACATGACATGTTCACATTCTGCATTGAATTGTTTACCGAATTTAATATCTGAATTTGTCCATGAGAAGAATTGTTTGAAGAGGAACATAATTGATTTTGATTATTAGAAAGAGAAATAGTGTTTTGATTATTTTGCATTTGAGGTCGCATCATATTATGAGGTATGATGCTTATAGCTGGAGAATTGTTCATATTACCAGCTACTTGGCAACTGCTTAATTTATGAATATTTATTTGGTTTGTCATATTATCTGTATTATGTTTGTTATCAATCGGTCCCATGTTTTGGAAACTTTTATCATTTTGAGCGTGAGAATGGGATGCCATTATTTCTTGAGAGAAATTCAAATGACCCCCTTCGGTTTTGGAAAGCGCGTTAATCTTGCTTAGCTTCAGTGTTGTATCAGCATCAAAGTTACTGCCCATAGATGAAGGTGGATAAATATTTCCTGATGTAATTTGAATGACATTGTTGGACGAGTGTCCTGAAGAATGATGGCTCATGTTCAAATTCGAATCGAATTGATGCGAAGTAATGCCTGATACACCACTATTCGATACAGAAAGGAGACAGTTCTGATTTAGTTTTTCAGTTTCATTATGGGAATGCTGTCTTCCAATAGCAATGTTATTTTGAATATTTATAGACGAGCTACTTGAAGTAGCTGTATTCTTCATAGTAATGTTATGCATATCAATTTTATTGTCTGATGCACCTGTATTATTAGAACTCATCTGCCGCCAAGGAGTAGGTGATTTTATACTTTGTGTTACACTTATAGTTGGCATACTTGTGCAGTTTGAATTATCTTGTAAGTGTCCACTTATTTCAATCACATGCGA
Organism: Dalla costala; assembly: GCA_018245355.1. NCBI lineage: Eukaryota > Metazoa > Arthropoda > Insecta > Lepidoptera > Hesperiidae > Dalla > Dalla costala. The sequence continues at coordinate 6,503 of DWMR01000076.1, forward strand.
GTTTTCTATTTTCATATTGTTATTCATTTTATTTGAAGACGGCGCTACTGAGCTTGATACTATCGGTTGTGATAGAGGTATAGGTTGCATGGTATAGGTATTTGATGAGTTTGGTATCGCCATTGACTGAGATATCGCCATTATGGGATGTCCCGATGATGAGATCAATGTCACATTTGGTGACATGGATACAATGCTTGGTTTAGACATATTTGTTCTCTGCATATTTTGCGACGAATTTGATAAAGACATGCTATGTATCTGTGACGTAATAGGATTAAGATTCTGTCTTCCTGTTAAAACGCCGGATACTGGACTCATCTGTATCAGTTTGGGAGTTTGACGATGAAGATTAGATTGCTTATCGGGCAGAGGCTGCAGCGTCAAGTTTGGAACGTTCGATTTAAGAGTCTTTAATGTTTGAGGTGAAGATTGTACAGTTTGTGCTGTAACAACATTCGCTGCAGACGATACAGCTTGTGAAGAAACACCATCTCCTACATTGTTAACAACAACATAGCCCGTGGGAACTTCCACAATTGGTTCTATTTTGCTTGCTTGGAATACTTGCGTTGTTGTTGCCGAAAAACTGCTATTTTGTGCCAGAACTCCTTGCATTGCCGTAGATACAAACTGCTGTGATGACATTACAGTGTTCTGCACAATTGTTTCAAGACCATAGTAAACCGGTTGAGTCGTCGTCAGGTACATGCATCCAGAAGGATCAGTCACCATCTCTAGATGAGGAGTAGACCCAAGCAACACTTGGTCATTGCAAAACTGAGGCAATATTGTCGTTCCTTGTGGTAATATTGTTGTTCCAGAGCCAGATGAAATAAGAGTATTGCCTTGAGAAGATAACCCGTTTGGTATTATTGTGGTTTGTCCATTTCCCATTCCACTTTGAGGAACGACTGTAGCACCTGTTTGTATGGTATTATTTGGAAGTAGAGTGGCTGTTTGAGATGTTAAGTTTCCGGATGTCAGGCCTTGAATAGTTCCCTGGGGTATAATTGTCGGGCCATTCGGTCCTTGAGACAGAATACCTTGGGCCTGTATTGTGCCTTGAGGTAAAATCGTAGCACCTTGTTGTAAAGCCTGAGGTAGAATTCCGACATTACCTTGAGGTAGGAGCACTGGTATTCCACCACTAGGTACAGCTACCAGTCCTCCAGACTCGGTTTGCTGTATCTGGAATGTTTGAGGGACAAGACCACTTTGTGAGATAAATTGTGTAGGTCCAGTTTTAAAATCTCCTTGGGGCGTAATAGTGGCTATATATTGCATATTTTGATTCTGTTGCTGCGATAAAGCTTCCATATAAGACATAATATTTTGATTTGCTACTGGTTGTACAATAATAGAAGGCTGCCCAGTCTGGTTGTTTGTTTGCAACTGTATTACTGTGTTTCCGGCTCCAAGTTGAGACTGATTGATTGTAGCAAATGTTTTCTCCAATTTTGTCTGCTGCCTCTTTATAGTAGTTGGTTTGGGTATTGGACGGCCTCGTCCACGATTCGTGTTTTGAAAAATTGGCTTTGGTTGAACTGGCGGTGGCTGCTTTTTGGGCGACTTTTGCGGTGTTCCCATTATAATTTGCTGTTTAGTATGAATATTTGGTGAAGATAATCTTTGCGCAGTCATTGCAGGCATTACAATTGTCTGGTTTCCGTGCATTTGAGGTCGCATCATTGGTTGAATATTCTGAATAATCGAAGTATGGGGCATTCCTTGAATAGAATTGACTGGCAATGTAATCGAAGACGCACTTGCCATATTGGGGAAGTTTGTAATTTGATTCTTGCCCTGATACATTTGTTGGTTTGAAGGTATTGTAAGAACCTGATTAGAATTTGATGATATTACTTGGATGCCTCCTGTTCCAGACAGTAACTGTGCCATATCAGTTCCGCCTTGAATATGCTGGAGATTTGTTCCATTTCCTGGTTTTACGCAAATATTGTAGGGTAGGATTCCAGATTGCGTAATTATTTGAGGTGTCATAATCTTTTGTCCGCCTGCGGAACTTGTTTTAGGAGGGGGTAGCAACATCTGTGGAGTAACAACAATTTGTGGCGATGATAGTACTTGTTGATTGGCAGATACCTGGACATTAGTTGTTTTACTCTGATCGAAAATTACAGTTCCAGATTTCATTTGTTCTGTAATAGTCATTGTCATTTCATTGGTGGGACCAGGCGACGGTGTTTCTACAATAGTGCCATTAATTGTTATTTGTCTAGTGTTAATGGATGTTCGTCTTGCAGAAATTCCTTCTGCCTTAACAGTATTTTCAGTGCCACTAACAACACCCGCGTGAATCAACATTGGCTGTGCAAAAGCTCCTTGGAATGCATTTTGTAGTGTTGTCAGTGTTCTATTTTCCGGTGATTTAGGGTTTTCACTTTCACTCTCACTTGTTGACATCATATCACAAGATGGGATATGTCTGTCATAAGAGTCCTTGTTTCTATACGTGCATTGACATCTATCACATCTCACCAGTTGTTCCATCTGCCCCGTAACAACTGAGCCATCATCCAAAGGTCTCATCACAAATTCAGGCTGACCGCTTATAGAATTTCCAGCAATTGTTACTGTATAAGTACTCTCGGATCCACTAGCCCTATACAAAAATTGATTTGTATGGCCTCTTGGCAAGTTATCATTGTCTTCTGCGCCATCTAACTGCTGAATTGGAGTAAAATCATTTTCATTAGGGCTTCCAGGCCGAGAGCTGCATGTGCTTTCTGATCCTGACCAATCAGCTGCTCCGTCAAGTTGAGAAATTGGGCTGCACTGGATCTTAGTGTAAAAATCAATTACATCAGGGAAGTAACCTTCGGTTTTAGTTTTCTCGTTAGTAATCTCATCTTTTTCTTTAGGTGATGTCGTGCGGTAATTTAATCCTGATGTGTGAGGTACTTCATCATTCATGCTGCTGGTACTAGTTTCAACTTTTACTTTTTTATCAGCTTGAAGCCTTTCTCCTTCTTTTATTGTCTCCAATGGACTTTCAGATAAAGCCAATCTTTGAACAGGACTAAATTTACCAGTTACTGTAGAAGATTTGCTCATTTTGCATCTCTTGATTGTAGATGACAGAAAACTGGTATCAAATTTGTTATTCCAAGTCAAACTAGTCGATCTTTGTTGACCACGTCCAGTGGTTAATGTTTTGAAATTATGATTTTGCAATAACATTTCAGATTTACTTCTCTTCAATTCTTTATTTCCGGATTCTAGGCGAGCATTTAGTAAATCGTCTATAAAATCAGAAGAACGGGAATCGGACTTGTCGTCTGATTGGCTAATTGCTCCATAAAATTCGTTATTCTTCAAATCCATTGCAACTAGATCTTCATAAGACATTAATTTTGGGAATATGTCTTGCATAGATATACCATCTAATAGATCGTGGTTTAAGTCTTCAAATATTGCGTCTTTGACTTCAGGTGGTAAAAGATCTGCTGTATTTTGGGGTTCTTCATCATCCTGTTGTTCTTGTTTGCAAACATTGTCAAGTAGGAAATCTACGACTTGTTTTACTGCAAGATCTTCCAATGTAACTGAATTCCTAAACTTTATTGGCGATTTGTCATTCTTCAGCATAAAAATTGATTTGCCTGAGCCAGTCTCTAAACTCTCGTGCCAGGCACCTATTTCAGCTATAACTCTGTCTACCACTTGCACCTCCATGGAGTGATCAACTGTTATGTTCACACCAAAGTCAAATCCAGGTAGAGGTTCCGCCAAAATTAGTTTTGTCTTGATTGTGTATCTAACAATCTTCATTGGCTTCTTACAAGACCAAAATAGGCGACTGCAAGAGAAATCAACTGGCATTAAGAAATCTTCAAAGTCTGATACAGACGGCACTATCTTTCCAAGACTGTTGACAGTTAGTGAACCCATCAGAAATTGTACTTTGCTAATTTCACTGTATCTTTTCTTTTTCTTGTCCAGTTCCACATACACTGGTCGTGTTAATTCGAAATCTGCATCCTTTTGTAAGCACTTCTTTGGTACATCTTTACCATGTGTGGGGCAGAACACCCGTTTATCATCCATGAAGGCACAGCTTGCCTTTCTTGCACAAGCATAGTGATATGTCTCACTACAATTTTTAGCACAGCAACCCACACTAGCACCCTTCATTTCACAAGCAGCGCATTTTATCATTTTTCCCCTTGAGATAGCTGAATGTACATTTTGAAGTGAACCATCTATTTCTTCAAAAACTTCCGCAGACCAAAGAGCACAATTAGCATGAATCCAATCATTTTGCCCACAATACAACAGCCGACCTTCCATTGCAGGTGCACCATCTGATACAGCTTTGCAAAGAATGCAAATTCGAGAGTCAACCATAGGATAGAATTCCAATAACTCCTCTTCTTCTTTTTGTCCTTCCGATTCTAATTTCGGCACAATTTGATCCAATGGTCGTTCCACTGACTGTATTGTAGTTTTAACACCTTTCGTGTCAGACATTTCATGGTCTTTTATAGATTCTGTATCATCCTGCTCACCTTCAACCTCTAGATTAGGTTGTAAACAGTTATTCTTACAGTCAAACCATGGGAATGTTTCAGAAAATAAATCCTTGTATATGGTTTTAAGATCAATATTCGAGGTTCTATCAATAACAGCTTTCATGTCATGATTAAAATCTTTCAGTGAAACGTATTCGTCCATATTAACTCTTTTCTTCACATCTAATAGCGATGGAGATGTAATCCTGTTAATTTCATCAAGGGCATCATCAATTGGAGTATCTGGATGTCGAATAACTGCAGGACTCAAATCTTGTTCACTTCGTGCATGCTCAAAGCTTTTCATAGGCTCATCATCATCTGATATAGGTTCATATTTATCGTCATGTAGCGTAGGTAACATTGTAGTTGCCTTTTCAGCTTTACTTTGTGGTGGATAGTTCTCATGAACCTCCACAAGTGGAGTATCAAATTCAGTTTTAGTACTGTAGAGACTTGTAGAAAAACAAATCTCTTTGTTTTGCATAAGAGGCTCCTGTAGATTTACAACTTTATGAGATGGATGTGGGATCTCCTCTTTTTCCATTTCCACATCCGTAAGCAAAGATGAACAGTGCCAAACTTGAGACATACTATGAGTCTCGAATTTATTTGGAGCGAAGTTGGTATTTCGTCGCCCTCTGGCAGTGTTTCGATAAACTTTAGTCTCTGTAGTATTTTTCATAGATTCGTCAACATTATCAAAATGCAATTTCCTTATGGCTTGCGGCGACATAAGCCGGTATGGCTTATTGGGCACTGGAGTATTTTTATGCGGAGTGAGTTTTAATAGAGCACAAGCCTTCTTATTTTTGGCCAGTAGTTTTAGAAGATGTAAAAGTCTTCCTTTAAGATGTTCAGTTAACATCTTCCTCCAGGGTGGATCAATAGGCATACACTTGCAGCAAATGTATTCAATAGATGGTGGTAATGCTGATAGCAATTGGTAGCCTTCGCCAGACAAACCTTCGCAACTCGCGTGCACCCATCTACCACACCAGCCACACTCCATCATCTGCGGGAAAGTATGTTAACCAAATTAGCACTCACATCGAAACTGAAATTACAGCTTTATAATGTATTACACAGAACAGATTTCAAATTCATAATATTACCTTGCTATCAAAATCATTATCTCTGTAGCATGCTTGACATAGTGGACAGTAGTTTCCTTTTTGCCGTAATTTAAAACATGGTCTACAGAAGGGTAGGCTTCCGACGAACTTGTTCACGCGAGGATCATCGCAGCTCTTGCATTTGAGACAGGCACTGCATATCTGTAGAGATCAAAAATTCAAATATATTTATTAACGAGGCCTTGGCCGCGTACAATTCTCTTCTGTATCCAACAGGGACTGAGCATTTTCGGGGAAAAGAAGTAGCCTAGGTCACTCTCTAGCCCGTAAACTGGGTTATCTTCAAATTACGTCAAACCTGTCACTCTGTTGCAGCTTGAAAGAACAACAACAAACATTTTGCAACAATTGTATTTCGGTCCGAAAGATATGGATGCCGGATACACTTATACAAGAGGCGACCACCTCAGTCCACAGCAGTAACGACACATCTGTGACCAGCTTTGAATAGGACAAATACTAACGATTACTAACTGGACTACTAATACTTACTAACAGGACTAACTGTCACTAACAGTCCCAACACCCATAGTCCCATTACTAACGAATACGAATGAACTTATATTCTGATTAACATCTTATACTAACAGGACTAACTAACTAACAGTCCCTCATATAGTCCTATTCCAGGTTTGTCACAGATGTCAATGGGTGGCAGCGGTTGGTGGGACTCGTTTGCTATTCTCATATGATATAAAAAAAGAGATTGCGATGCTGTGATAACATGGTTGTTTTTACTCTGTTTATACATCTTCATCATCATCACAACCAATCACCGGCCCTCTACTGAATAAGTGTCTCCTCTCAGGATGAGAAGGGTTAGGCCATAGTCCGCCACGCTGGCCAAGTGCGGATTGGCAGACTTCATGCCTTTGACAACATTATGGAGTAGGTACTCTCAGGCAATAGGTTTCCTCACGATGAGTTTCGTTCACCTTAAGCAGATGACATTCAATTTACTTAAAGCCCTATAACTTAGATAGCTTATAGGTGCCTGAGATTTGAACCCGGACCCCCGATTATGAGGCCGTAGTCTTAACCACTCGGCTATTATCGCTTTATACATTTATTCTATTTGTTCAACGGAAAATCAGACTAAAGTCACATAGTTAAACATGATTTACATAAATATATTAAACTGATTTAGGTAGGTACTCTACATTCAATCGTAGAACACAAATCAATATTTCTAGGAAGTAAATAATTATATTCGCACTTCTATGATTTCTAACCTGGTGGCTACAGATTTCTACTAACGCGTTGTTTTGTTATGTTTTCAATCGGTTTTACTTCGATTACCTACATTTGCGTTCTATTAATTACGCAGTGAAATGGATTTTCCGTTCTTTGTTTTAGGGGTTCGGCGAAGTCTTACAAATGTTTCAATATGAAAACAACACAATTTAACGTTGAATTAATTAATTTAACCGGGGCACGAACATTTATCTGCCAAATATCCGGCCGGGGATCGAACCCCGGACCTACAGCTCGTTAGTCAGGTTCACTGACCATCGCGCCACGGGGTGGCCCAATATGAATCATCATCATCATTATATATTATATTAATACGTGAAGCATACGTGAAGCAAAAACTTTTGGTATCATTTTATGAAAATTACGCGGACGGAGGAGTATGAAATTTGTCACAGTTAAAGTTTATATGGAGAAGAAGTGCAGAAAGCTAATATTTTTATATAATAATGCATTAAACATACCTACATTAAATCATTAAATTAATAAATAAAACATTACACTCACTAACTACATGCGTTTGACATACACACTTGATGCACACAATAAAACATTCAATGATGCGGCTGATTTTAAACTGTCAATGACAAACGTCAAATAGTCGCAAAGTGAAGAAATTGTCTCATAATTTAATGAGTTACGGACTACGATCGAATTTCGACCAGAAGGCGATCACTAGTTTCTATAAATACCACAGAAAAAATATGATTTTACCAATTTTTCTTTACCTTATTCGGACTATTGCGAACACAATAAAAATAAATCAGGCATCGCTTGAGCCGTTCTCAAGTGATACATGCGGCAATTGATTTTTATTTATACAGATGTGTATTAAGAATGGACTGAGCTTGACTGGCCGAATACGTTAAATAATTCAAATAGGATATCTGTGTTGAAAGCGGTCCTATTCGAGTGAGAAGATTCGAGGAGAAATCCTATTCGAAGTTGTCACAGACCCGTGGTTACACCAGATTAACTGGATGCCTCCTCAGCCTCAGTAGTGGTTGATAGCGGAATAGGTATGTAAATAAATAATAATATTACTGTATTATGTACTTACTTAACATTATTTATCGCATTAATAGACTAAATTGCCTTGAATCAAATAGTTACACTTCCTGTAAGATAATACAGGGTTACTTGTAACTTTGACGTATTTCTTGCATACGTCACTCAAAATGCGATAAATGTAACCCCTATTATTGGCACAGATGAACGCCACTGAATAAAATTCTAAGTCGGACCAGATTCATGTCAAAAATAAGATTAAATAATAGTAGAATAAGACTAAATATTTTTTTAAGTCAATTTTAATATCTTAAATGTTACTTTCTTTCATCAAAGAATCGTTGTAATACGTCATTGAAGCGCCCGGTAAGAAAAGATGTGCTACTGGATAAGTTTTGGGAGTACAATGAAACTGGTAATCCCACTATTCTGAGTAGGTACCTATCCTTGGGATTTGTGTGGTATTTGTCAGGATTTTCCTAGTTGTTCGCAAGTTAATAAACATCGGTAAAAACAAAGACGTAACCATTACGTTGCATTTTGAACGAATCTATGTATATCTGTACATACAGATAGATACAGAAAAACTATGCTTCTTCACCTTTTTTTGTGAAAACAATTTTGGCATATTTTTATTTTTGGTCAAGCGTGAGAGTTCCACAGAAATTAAAACAAAAATTAAAAAAAAAAATCAAAAATTATTTATTCATTTCAAAACAGATTTTACAAAAACAAGTTGCAAGGGCCCCTGTACTGGGTTGTATTCTTCTACTTATGGCAAGAAAACAAATACGAAGGATCCAAATTAAAAGCAAAGGGCCGTAAAGGCAGTCGCGCGCGAGCATACAGGGTCGGCTCTGGCACGAGTCTTGTAAAGAATTTATAGGAGAGGCGGTCGCGCGACCGGGCAGTGCGCTGCGCGCGGGCGACGGGCGACCGCGAAAGTAAGAGTGAGTGCAGTGAGTGCAGTGGCGCAGTGGACCGCAGTGGGCCGCAGTGGGCCGCAGTGGGCCGCAGTGGGACGCAGTGGACCGCAGTGCAACCGAGGAGCTACTGTGGAATGGATGGCTAGGTAAAAACGCTCTCACGCCTATTGTTTACGTTTTTAGCGCGCTGAAAGCTGTCGAATTGTGAAGTGTTAAGTGAACTTGCGATTGTCATGGCGCGTGTGAACTTCTATGTTACGTTTTGTTTGTTTCTGGAGTTATTTGCGGATTTCACAGATAAGGTTCTGGTTGTCTCACTGGAGTATGACGTGGGGTTTTTCAATAAAGTAGATAAAAGGGCTCTCCTTCAGGGCTAGTGACGCATTGGCGAATCCTCTGGTCTTACGAGTGTCCATAGGCGATGGTGACCATTTACCATCAGAAGGCCGTGTGCTTGTTCAATAGAATTTAATATTTAAAAAAATTAAAGGATCCATCCTCGATTTATCAACAATAATTGAGTAACATTGTATTTATTAGGTGCATTGCAATGTCATCTACAAAAAAATGTATCGCTGTTGGATTACCAAATACGTAATTAAAATAAAAAAAAAATGTTAATAAAGTTAGTTAAGTTGCATAACAGTAGGTAGGTACCTACCTACTAAACTGGTATTTAAAAATTTATTATAAGTGATAAAAACTGGTGCTTAAAGAATATTTAATGTTACGTTTTAATAAACGTTTTACGAGGTAAGTAATCGTAAATGTCCCAATTTAAAAAAATTAATTTAAGGGGTATAATTTTGGCTGAAAGTAAGTTTTTGGTTTTAAATGATCAAAGCTGCAAAATTGTCATAGACTAATCGTTTTTCTAAATATTTATCGACCAATAAGCTTTTAAAATAGAACTTTAAAAAGCTTACAAACTGAAGCCATTATTTACTGTAAGCTTTTCCTAATTTAAAGCAACAATAAATTGCATCAAAAGAATGCCTTATTTATGTCTAGGTACCTATTACTTATTAATAAAATAAATTAATAGTGGGTAAAAAAACATTTTAAGAACAAGCTTTTATTTTCATATTCTAAAAAGAAAAAAAAACTTTAAATTAAATCAAACCCATCATTCATAACATTACACAATTTATCCATATCAATGATAAAAATACGAAAGTGTGTTTGTTTGTTTATTTGTTTGGCCTTCTTTCACGTCAAAACGGAGCATCGGATCGATGTGATTTTTGGCATTGAGGAATGTTCCAGAAACTCTCTTATTTATCTACCTATGATGTTGCAATATTATAATGGTAGCCCAGCTGTTGAAACTCAGCCTCTCACTCGAGAGTTTTCCGGGTTCAAATCACCAATCACCAATGACTTTTCTAAGCTATGTGCGTTTTAAGCAATTAAATATCACCTGCTGTAACGGTGAAGGAAAAAATCATGAGGAAACCTGCATGCCTGAGAGTTCTCCATAATGTTCCCTAAAGCATGTGAAGTCTGCCAATCCGCACTTAGCCAGCGAGGTGGATTATGGCCTTACCCGTCTCATTCCGAGAGGAGACCCGTGCCCAACAGCGGGACAATAAAGGGGTTGTGATGATGAATAGGATAGATTGGTTAGATTAGCACACCTTGGGCATCCGGGTCATGCCTCCAACGAGCAAGACTTATTACCAAAGCGGCTTCCTTTGACATTTGATGACGAACAAGGAACTATTGAAAGCAATCCATAAGATAATGTTGGATAGGCTAGAGTGGCTAGGTTACTTTGGGCATCGGAGTCATGCCTCTAACGAGCAAGACTTATTACCAAGGCAGCTTCCTTTGATGTTTAATGACAAACAAGGAACTTTTTAAAGCAATCACTGACTCAACTCAACAAGTGACTCACCAGCTGGGCTCGCTGAAAATCAGTGCTGCGGCCACAGCTGCGGCATTTTGCTGAGCGAGTACCAATTACTGGCACTATAGCATAATATGCAATAACACTAGTATCTAATATTATTATCGTTGTAATGTTTAAGGTGTTACAGTTGTGGGAAAAAAAGAATATTTCTTTCAATCCATGAGGTAATGTTGGATAGGATAATCATAAATATTTATTTACAACTGCCGATCAAATATATACAAGAAACACTAGACGGCCAAAACGATTAA
>DWMR01000077.1:0-17506 GCA_018245355.1 Dalla costala
ACACACATATCCACATAATATATTCGTTTGGTCATGCATGCAAGTACCTAGTAGTACCTAAGCTAAATTGTAATTATCGTTGTTAATGTTGGTTTTAGTTGATTTTAAGTTCTGCATCGAACATACCTCCCCTTGTCCAGAGGTGGGCGTAAACGACTGCGACACAGTTTCCCAACTATTGCAGTGTTATTTGTTCAATAAAAAATCTTTGAAATCTCTTAGAATTTTATAACACAACAATTTGACACTACGGCTCTAGTTAGGGCAACTATCTTCAAAGAACTTACACTAATTGAGTGCACAAATTATATAGTGACTATGAAGAAATAGGAAAAAATAAAATAAATTATAGTGAAAAGATAGATTAGATTCCTACTTATCACATTTTTAACAGATGCCTAGTTGCTCACTGTGAATGCGAATTTAGTTTGGCAACAATAGAAAGAGCAGAAATTATTATGACGACGGCAATCATAATAATAATGTTAACTGACTATGTGCTTTTTTGTGCATTTAGTATGAGAGTAACTATTTATTTATGAAACTTGATTGCTTATCCTTGAATGATGCCTCATTGAGGAAATATTGCTTTTACTTTTTCTTCTTACTTTTTATTTTATTTACATGCTTTTTAAGGTTTTTGTTTCCGTTGGATTGTTTACAGTTAGGTGTGCTATGTTGTAATTAATAGTGTGCATGTTTTATTCTGGTGTTGTTCTATTTTGTGTATAAGCAACGGTAAAAATGCGCGAGAAGGCATCTTAGGCTGGACGGCATACGGCGTAAAGCCTGAAGATGTTAATCCACCGGCAGGGCGAGGATTGGATAGTTAAGAATTGACACTTGGTTAGATCATTTCCGCCAAGAATTGCCATTAAGTAATAGCTGTCGTTAAGGTCTACGCTCTGTAATGCCGTTGTTAGAAATTCAGATCTGCCTCAAAACGCAGAAACAATACTCGTTTATTAACTCGTACTTTTCAATTCGATATTTATATACCCATTTGATTAATGGCAGCTAGGGGAATACAGTAGGGCCCGAAGTAAATATTTACAGGCTATTTATTTAATAGACGCAAAAATTAACTTATTAGCCAATTAAATGGTCGCAATGGGGCCGTTTTGCATTGAACTTGAACTTTGAACAACTAAAAGTCCGACCCGACACAAACTAAATCAATATTCCTGGACACCTCATCAAATCAAATATCAATGTTTCGTGTCCAAAACACCCTTAACTAAGACAATTATGAATCCAATACGCCCAGGCGAGTTGGCATATATTTTGTGTATTAATCTTTGCTGGCAATTAAATTCAGTCGATCATTTATGATTGATTACCTTTTCTCTTTGCCTGTAGGTACCATGTTACCATGACAATTACATACAAAATTATTTAACAACCCTGAATTTTCCAGGGAATCCTCATGTTCCACCGTCGACAATTGTAGCTAAAATAATGGACTGCATACTACAAGACGATGTGTGCCGCGAAGAAGCCCTTATGAAGACACGGCACTCTATAGCGGACATGCGGAGTGTGCCCGCCATCCAGGCGCATCTCGCCGCGCGCCTTCGCAGTACTTGATCAAATGACTACAGCTCCTCACGGGGCCATTGACCCTTTACGGCAGGAAAGGCAAGAAAACTTAGACAAATACAAGTATGATACTTAAACTAAATCCGACAATTAGACACATATATTTTGTTCGGCCAGTATTAGCTTTGTAGGAAAGGACGACGCGCGAAATTTTGTCATTCTAATACTTTTCCTTTCTCCTTTTAAAATATCGTTTTTGTAACGACTAGTTATTTAGCTTCTTTTTGATCTGAACATTTATTACCTACTTTTAAAACAAACTACTTACTCTTAAAATTACTAGTCTGCTAATATCGGTAGTGATGATAGTACCTATTGCAAATACGTATCTAATACCTACCTTTTAATACATTTAACACGTTCGCGGGCGGTAATCCAAACACAATAGAAGTTTTATTGTAATAACGTCCGCGAACGAGTTAACTCCAGAGGAGGTCCAGAGGTTATCCTAATATGTGTAATGACTTGTATTTGATTTATATATATGGTAAAATATATTTAACTATGACTTTGTAAAACACAATAACGGCGAGTGATCCTTGCCAAATTTGTCGCAATTATATTTCTAGGTATACTTAATAATAATAATTCCTAAAATCTTTTGACATTACTTTTCTCTTTGCACTGATAAATTAATGGGTGGATTAGCAAACTAATTGGTAGTTTGTAGGGTTTTTTCCTTAATTAATATAAAAGATTCAATCTTACCATAGTAATATTAAGAATAAATGCTAACTTTTTTGAATTTTAACTACTTATTCATAGATAGAATTTTTGAAATCATATCTTTACTATTGATTTTAATCTTATACCTACTTTAAAATGTAAACCAGACTGAGGATGAGATTTAACATCTGCGTACTTAGATTAATAGATAATTTGTAGATGATATAGGTACCTTCTTGTGCATTTTACTTAAATTACTAAACTTTTATAAAATATGTTAGATTACGATTTTAGGATAGTAAACATAATCACTGTTACCTTTTTATGCTGTCGCTTTCTCGTAATTTTTAATTTTTATGGGTAAAGGTTATCTTTGGTAACTTTGTTTAAAACTTAATACCTACCTATTTGTAGTTGTATATTCTATTTTTCCTACTCTTTCGCCATTTTGTTTACTCTTATTTATTGTGTAGTGGATAGCTAAACAGCTGTTGACTTAATTTTTACTATGTAATATTTGTAATAACAGAACGATTTCGAGGCAATTTGGTATTTCGGGGTGGTAAATCAATCACGTCATCCCTGTTATCTCGGAAAATATTGTCATCACAATAAAAAATATTTGTAGTGTAGTTTTATATGAACTACCTATCTAAATGGATTTATCATTCCCAAAAAGTACCCCTACCTGTATCGAATTAAATCTAACGATCGTAGCTCGGACCATCAGCTAGTTTTAGTATAATCGTTATAAAGATGAATTTCATCAATGCACTAGTGTACTTAGATAGTCAAGTAGGTTCTTTTGCTTTTCTGTGATAGGTAATGAAATTTAAATTTCTTACATAGTTTGTGTGTTGCATACACTAATTAATATGTATCCTAAATCCTTCTAAATCAAATAATCGCAGGTATACAATTAACAAGGTTGAGTGGCTATTAACGACAAAATCTAGTAGGTAAACCTACGATTGACAATCTAGTTTTTGTGTTTGCTTATTGAATATTTATAACCATGGTTAAGTTAAATATTAATATTTTGCTAATTTTAACTATAAATTTAGTGTTATCTTGTTTTAGTAGTTTATATTTTTGTTGCCTTCATCATCACAATAATATAAGTTGCAAATTGTTGGATGGATTGCTTATTATTCGGATTCAGTATTTGAACTACGATCAAAACTCATAAATCGTTTACGGAATGTACTTTACGTACTTACCTACGTTGCGTTTAAGTACGAGAGCGACTACTGTGCCTCTATTACGAGATAGTCGAAGAAAACGATACTTATGGCCTAAACAGTGCCACGCGTACCTACATCAGTCGCGTTTGTCGGTCGCGTAAGTTTAAAATACATTGGTGATAATGAACCACAACCAGCACCACAACAGATGCTGAGCAAATATGATTGAAATGTCAACCTTTGACAGGAAAAAAAGTGATAGATTGATTGTAAATTTTAGGCGTATGACGACACGGTTCGTCGGTTTTTATACGCAACTGACGTACCTACGCCTCGCACTGTTTTAGGTGATTACCAATACAGCAAAACTAGAAAACTCGTAATAGAAGCACTGAAATAATATTCGTAACATCACAATGGAGCGAATTAATGTATGGTGTCAAAATTCCTATTTAAATAAGGAGCGTACAGTTATATGATGGTTAAATAAGAACATACTGCACATCATGGCATCCTTCAAACCGCAAGCCTGCAACGTATCGTCAACAACGTAAAGTCAAAATCTTCTCTTGCGTTACCAACTGCACACAGATTCCCAAAACCAACTACCTATAATATGTCAAAATCGTTAAATACTTATTGCCTTTAAGGGCCTTCATCATTCTGATCTGTATTCGGTTGTTGTTATTAATGATGTTGACGGTCCGTTTACAGGTCGTTGTACTCTCCGTGCCTTATTACACTTATTAAATAGAATTAAACTTTACAGCAAGGAAAGGAAATGATGAAAAGCTGAAGATCTGTTATTTGTTGATATGTAATAATGGTAGGTAGGTACCTACGAGTATGTTGGTTTCCGTTTGATGCTCATGTAAGTTACTTAAATATAATATTTTCGTTATTATTGTATGTTATTTTAAGACGATGCAATTTTTGTGGGATCAATGTTACTACTCAGAGGCAAATTAAAATATACTTAATGATTTACAAAAAATTCGTGGGTTTTATTTCTCTAGTCTAGTTAATAAAATCCTTTAACATTGTAATGTAGGTAGCCATGGTGTGTAGCAGCCGCAAAAGGGCACATACTTCCGACTTAAGTACATACCTAACTATTTAAATTAAATAAATAAATAAACGCATACACACTAACACCTCCGCACTAGGATTCCGGGTGGACACGCAGAAAACAAGACATTTTGAATATTAGTAAGATTAATATATTTTAATAATAGGTAAGACTATTAAACCAACCCCCGAATAACTCCCGCCGGATGCAATATTTTCTACTTTCATCGAACATTAACATCAGTGCGGAAAACGGCAAGGCTAATAACCACCTGCAATAATTAATAACAAATTAGTAGGTCACCTTATAACAGATAATCTGATGCTAGAATGGATAAAGTTTGTACTTAATTAACTTAACCTTCTGCAAACTTAACTCTTGTTTGTATGTCCTTAAAATTGGATGAAAAGATTTCTCTGAGGTTACCTAATCCTAACTAACGCATGCTTACCTACTCGTAAATAGCAACTGAAACAAAAAGAACCAATTGCCAATTAAAAGTAGGCTAGTTGTAGAACGACAATGTGTCTACAAGACCCACCCAAAAGTAGGATTAAACACAGGGGGCAGTGACCCCATTAGAATATCCGACACCTTCCATGCAAGTGGCTGTAACGTAGTCGCGCCGTGTAGGTACGCACTGAACATATTTTTTTTTATATGATAATAATGGCAAACGGCATGCAGTCCCACCGACCACTGCCGCCCATAGACTATACAAGGGGCAGTTAGTTAGTCCTATTAGTAAGTAGTGGGTACCTAAGTAGTAGCAATAAATGATTATGAACCCAAAAAAACGCATTGAAATCCATTCAGCGCTTTGGGAGCTAGCTCTTAGAATCTCTAGCTAGCTCTAGATCTTATGTAGGCTACTAGCTTATTACATAAAGATTACCATCGAAAACGCAGCGCATAAGTACGGAAAAACGTATTGATGCCCGGAACGTAACATAGAAGGCACGCGAGGACAAGTTCAAACACCAAACCCCAGTTGAACACGTTATTTTTCATACCTTAAAAATGTTTTGATCGAATTAATAAATTAGTGGCTAGGACACATTTTAAGTTGGATTTACACTAATACCACGTGGATATTCTTATTCTAACTCTAATTATTTGGCATATTCCTACAGGAGAGACTCAAGCTCAGAGAGATCATTTCCAATTTGATTTGTTAATGAGGAATTGGATTTCTTACCGACATGAAAAATAGAATTATATCTAGTCTTGCAAATAATGCCGTTCATCATTTGGGTGATAACTATGGCAACGAAATAGGCAGCTTGGCACGCCCGCTCTAACTCTTTACGTTCGGCATATGTCCATTCCTGCCCTAGGGAATCTTCAACATCGCTTACTGCTTTACTGTCCCATCGCTCTCGGATTCCTTGAATAATAAAGGGTCAAAATTAACCTTCAAATCAAACGCCCAATACCTAGTATACCTACCAAAAACGTGTCTAGTTAGTCTATAGGTAGATACATAGATACTTACGTATAATACTTAGATTAGATGCTCATAAGTATAGTAACCTACTTGCCTAAGATATGCGGGGACAGCCGGTCAAGCGTTAGTATGCGGTGATAGCAGAGTGGTTCAATTTCATTTTACTCGAGGTCAGAGGTTCGAACCTGTGACTTCAAAACAATGTTCGTTTTAAGCAATTTAACATCACTTGCTTTAACGGTGAAGGTGAGGAAACCTACATAGGTTAGGGTTAGGTAGGAGCCTCGGAGTTCTTACAGCCATCCAAAGTATGGCGACCTGCACTTGGCCACCTTGATGGATTATGGCCTACGCCCTCTGTGAGGAGACCTGTTCTCGAAAGTAGGCCTAGGTACTAGTACCTCAATAACTACCATTTCTTACCAAATAAATCTCTAGGATAAAAACCATGCTCAGCCATAACGACAAAATATGCGAACATGCCGGCGGCAAATTCGATCAATCCCAGGTGTCCGTAGGCGAGACGGATCATCCTGGTAGAGACCAGCGGTGCGGAGGAGCGCGGTGGTCTGGCCATGACGTCCGACTCCGCCCACTCGTGGGACAGGGCGACCGCTGGCCACATGTCGGTACCGAGGTCCACGCAGAGGATGGTCATCACTCCTTAAACACGCATTGCTAAATTAATAACTAATGACAAACGCACTGGTGACAACTGGGAATAGATAACGCTTAAACCATCTTAAGTAAATTAAAATTAATATTTTTTAAATAAAGTCATACCCAGTGGCAAAGGTATTGAGAATAAGATGAACATTAGGACAGGAAGGATTTCAGGGACATTAGATATCAAAATATAACAAACGGACTTCTTAAGATTGTCAAATATTCTTCGGCCCTCTTCTATTCCAGTTACAATGGTAGCAAAATTGTCGTCCATCAGAATAATGTCCGCAGTTTGTTTTGAGACCTGTAGACCACAACATTCCAATTTAAGTTTTAATTGCGGAAGTAAAACGCAATTGTGTATTTAACGCTATCCGAAGTACTCATCACCGTTCCCGTTGAACGTCAGCGTCCCTATTAGGTATTCCTTGCGTGCGGCAGTTCATCGGGGAATTGTCACGGAAAAAATTATTTGCGTTTTGAAATATTTTTTAGTTTAAATAAGAAATTTGTTTGCTTGAACAGCAGCGTAAAGCGTAAACATAGTCATAAGGGCAGTAAAAGCAGTCGATATTATAACATCGTAACTACTGTTATACTTGCGATCCAGTGATTCCCATAGAAATGCCAATATCTGCTTGTCTCAGGGCGGGCGCGTCATTCACGCCGTCACCGGTTACCGCCACTACATTATGATTCCTTTGGCATGCCTCAACTATCTGTAGCTTTTGCGTAGGCGATGTTCGAGCAAACACTACAACGTATTTTTTAATCAGCAGTTTCATTAATTTTAATAAGGGGTTACAGGATGCTACGGAATTGGAATTTATAGAAGCTCCGCATAGTCACATTTATATTACCGTGTATGATTAAATACTTACTTGGTAGGGCGCAGCGAGATACATTTACTACAAATAAGGCTCCATATTATGGGCCATATCAATCAAGCAAGCCTACATGGCCTACATAAGCCTAATCTTACAATACTTATAAAACAAACCCTAAAACTTGTTAGTACACCATTTATAACTCAAGAACGGCTGTACCGGATTTTCATGATTTTTGATTTGTTGGATTTGTCTCAGCCAGGAATAGCAGAATGACAAGAATAGGAATAAGAGGATTAGGAATAGTAAAATTAGTAGAATTAGGATTAAAAAATAAGAAAAATAAATTTAAGATTAATGGCGGGCTTCGAGTTCGGAGGAATATTGCGGGCATGATAAATATATCGACATGGGTGTAATTTTATACGTTTTCAGGGATACCAAGTAAGAATATCATGTCAATATTGGTTTCCAAGATGGCACACATGCTAGATCTTGGATCAATAATTCCTCCAAGTGCTCGATCGACATAGATAAATATGTAGGTGTAATTTTATAAGTTATATTTTGTACCAATTCGAAAATTTGTATTCGACCCGGTAGGTGGCGCAGCGTTAAGCTTCGCTTACCGGTTTCTGCTGGACCGATTTTGATGAAATTTTTTGTGTTATTAAGTGAGTCTCTAGATAATTAGGATTTCCAGTTGGACTTGGAAGGTGGCGCGGCGCTGTGATCAGATTCCGGGGGCTCTTTTTTATTGTCAGGGCAGGACAACGACTGCCGGGCCCGCTAGTATCATATAATTATATGCGCATGTAGTGGTTATCCGTAATTGAAATTATAAGCTTTTACTTTTAAGAACTAGACTAATTAGATACTTAATCTTGTAATATTGTGGATAATTCAATAAACAAATGGTTTCATTTTACTCAATTATTCCATGTAGCAGAGAAATCTACGTATTATATTCTACGTGGATGATCCACAGAGTACTATAAATAATATTATATATTATATGGCGTTTGTACATATTGTGGTGATTCAAAAATTGGACGCCTGCGTTTAAAAATGAGTATAATAATTTACTTGACTGTAGTTTTAACTACTTCAGTGTTTTGTGACGAAGAAAAGATTACTCTTTCGCCAGGTAAGTGAAAATAACTATAATTTAACAGTATTCTAATTGAAGGATGGGTTGGGTCATAGCACTGTTAACCTTCACTGTTGTTGTGTCGTTGTCTAATCTTTGTACTTACGTACATTATTATATTATGTACCTACTTACCTACCAACATGAACTTATATTTAACTTTATTGTCCATGTATTCATTTTTGTTTTTAGAGGAATTTAAATGCTCCTTACCAGACGTCACCAGCCTTGATGACAATCTTGATGTAATAAGATTCAGATCTGACTTCTCCAAGATATCGGAGGTAATTATTCACTTCAATGTTTTTGTAACAATAATAATTTTGTATTATCTGATTCTGAATATATCCATATTTGTATTTTAGGTCAAGTTTCCTGGATTAATTGGACCTTTAAATGAGAGATTAATATGCAAGATTAAATGTATAGATGGAAATTGGGTTGGGCCTCTGTGTTCTGATACAGCAGGTTAATATTTAATATAAGGTTAAATTAATACATTTTTCTATATAATCTTCTTGCATAAATGTTCTTTTTGCTTATTTTCATGGTCTTATGATTTTATACTTTATAATCCCCAAGAAGCCTTAGTCATTTGAATATATCTTTATTTCTGTCTAATGTCTACCTAGGCTACCAATATTCTTTAGCAACACATGTTGTACTCTATACAACTCTCTGTATGTGTGTGTTTCAGATGGCAGGTTTCAACCAATACTCAGGGAGTGTTTGTATCGTTATGAGCATCCTCTGCTGGCTATTTCATTTAAAAATTCATCAATTGAAGTGAGTAAATAACTTTCATGCATTCAAGTAATAAAAGATTTTTAAAACCAATGTAATCTTTCATAATTTATTTTCAGAAAGAGACACATTTCCCCCATGGTTCTATAATAACTGCCAGATGTAAACATTTTGGACTCTATAAGATGAAAGGGGAAAGCATGTTGCGATGTGAAAATGGCGAGTGGATACCCAAGTTACCAGAATGTGTTCCTACTACAGTTGTTACTAACTTTACGGGTGAGATTTGTGCTAGTTATCTATCTATATATATAAAAAGAGATGTCCTGACTGACTGATTCATCATCGCAGAGCCTAAACTACTGGAGCTAGAAACATGAAATTTGGAAAGTAGGTTCTTTTTATGATGTAGACTCTCACTAAGGAAGGATTTTTTGAAATTCCCACGGGATAGGGAATTAAAAGGGTTTATATTTTCGCTTTAAAGTTGCCATATCTCCGTAACTATAATTGTTAGAGAATTCAAATTTGGAATAGAAGTAGATAATTATAATTTCTAAAAATGGTTTTCAGAATTTTTTGAATATCATTCGTGATAGGGAATAAAATGGATTTTTATGGTAAATGCCTCTAATTGTAAAAGAATAAAACACGTCTTTAGGGAATGTTTTTCCCAGTGTTCCCGGTGTTAAAATTTGAATGAAAAATATTTACATTTATATTTAATCAAAATGACTTTAAATTTAATATTTATGCTCCTAAATAAAATTAAAGAAACATGTATTTAAGCATTTTTTAAATCCCATCCCTTAAAGGGTCACAAAGGGGTAGTAAAGTTTGTATAAAAATTAAATTGTTTATTATCAAAATAACTTGAAACTTAGTATTTATGCTCTTCAATACAATTAAAGAAACACGTATTTAAGCATTTTTTAAATTTCATCGAAGAAAACACCAGATTTATATTTTCGCCTTTAAAAAGGGCATTTTTTCCGTAACTATAATAATAGTAATAGAGGCTTCAAATTGGGCACGTAAGTAAGTGATCATGATAAGTTGAAACCTACTTTAGGATATTTCGAAACTCCCATTTTTCTCGGGCGGAGCCGCGTGGAACAGCTAGTTGACTGCATATTTTATTATTACAATATTATGCATGCAAAGGAAGACAGAAAAAAAAGATGGGAGGACAAAATAAGGGATATGGCTGGGCTGGCATGGAGAAGAAAAACAATGAATAAAACATTATAGAGAACTCTGGGAGAGGCTTTTGCCTAAGGGCAAGCTGTTGGAGAAACTTACATTGGAATTTAAAAACAAAACATGTAATAATAATTGTAAAATTGAGTAGTAATAAAGGCTCATTTAATTTTATTTATCTACTATGCATAATGCTGGCAGATATTAATTTGTTGGTATCTATTATAAAAATCCTGCCACATAAGCAGAAAAACATATCCAGAGGTCATTGCACTGGTTTACCACACACCAAAGCAATATATTATAATGTATTTGCCATATGTAGTATTAAGTCAATTAACAGTAAGTAATAATAATTGTAGATGACTCACGCACCAACTGCACTATGGTAGGAAATGAATGTCGATAAAAAGTATTAAGAACTATTAGATGAAAAACTCAATTAATTTTCGATAGTGGATTGTGAAGAGTCCTTAGTAAACTTGCCTATGGCAATAGCGGCGCCATTAGTTAGTTTAGTGCGTCAATCACTGATCGCAAGGTTGTCGCTCAAGATGCGATCAGACGTTTTTATTTATTTTTTATTTTATATTATGAGGGTAGCAATCGAGCTTGCAGTCCTACCAGTAGTACCAACCGCTGCCGCCCATGGACATCTGCTTCGATCAACAATCCAACTAGATAACGACTCACGTACAAAATCAAAGCTAAATACTGTCCGCGTGAATATATTCTTATACAACTTCATTTGTTTTTTAACACTAGATTATTTCCACCTGTGACAACTACTGACTTACTAACTGGGATCACTAACACTAACCTAACACTTACTAACAGGATTCACTTAGACACTTTAACTCCAACAGTCCCATTACTAACGAATACTAAACAACTAATATTCCTATTAACACCTAACAAACAGGACTAACTCACTAACAGCCGAAGTTTGTCACAGATATCCATGGGCGGCAGCGGTTGGTGGGACTGCAAGCTCGTTTGCTACTCTCATGATATAAAAACAAATGAAAAATGAACCAGAAACCATGTTTATGTACTGAAAGGGCATGGTAGTTGAGCGTGGGCGCCTGTAACGCCGCTGGCCACTGTCGGATTTGTTGATGTTTTACACGGAAATGCCAGTACGCTTTTATGAAATCTTCATTTCCACACCACCACGTCGATTTCAAGTCGATATTTTATTTCGTACAGAAGCTTAGACTAGTAAACGGACAGACATCGAAGGCACAACAATTAAACCCGTTGGGCACGATACCTAAAAACTATTTTTGAATAATCTTATTTCATTTTTTTTTCAGGTGGGGTGTACATGGACAGCTGTGCTTAGGCTCCATCGATGACCATTGCATTCCACAACTCGTTACAAAGTTTCAAGGCAGAAAGGTATAGAACCCTATGAGGTACCGACCTCGGCTTAGATCGTCGCTCTTAACTTACTTAAACTTAGTTAAAGCTTTCTTAATGCTTACTAAAAACTTACTTAAACCTTACTTAAACCTTACTATAAACTTACTTAAACTTACTGTTCGGAGTTTGTACCGAACAGCTCAGCGATCGTGCGTTTTACCAACAGTTATAACATGAATTACAAATAACCATTAAACCATTCGCGCCGCGTTTCACCATTCACTACCATTAACCATTTACCATTATCTAGCTTAGTATTAATAAGTTGTATTAAGTGGAAATTCTACCAATAGATATATTTATTTACACAAACCAGTGATTTCTACTTCGCCTCCGTTCCTCATACCAAACACGGTTAAAAAGCTAGTGGTTTTACCAGTAAACGTAAGCGTACTAGCCTTGAGCGACGTTCTATGCTCTTCAACACGTCCATGTGGTTATCAAAGCAAGGAGTTGCTTTCATTCATTGCTTTCAGGACTACTTCGACGTGATTGATATGTAACTGATTGGCAGGACCCGTTCTAGCTATTTCGCCGCTCCAGGCAACTATAAATTTTCGCAACACCATTTTATAGGTCATGAGCTCGCTACGCTAAATATGAGATGTTATACAGGATGATTTTTTCAAGTAGGCTTGGTAGGTCAAATCCGAAACTAAGTACGAGAGATATCTACTAGGTACAAGGGGTACCGATCTATAATGTGAAAAATTACTCACCGAGAACGAGGCTCAATCAGTGGATCGTCACCACACCCTTTACCAAATTGCCGCCCCTCATGCCGCCCTCTGGGCCTTTGCCCGAAGAAAAGTCTCAGTAGGCGTAAAAACATATAAAGAACATACACACAAACAAATACACATACAAAACTACATAAATAAATACATACATATAATATAATGATCAAATCTGTTTTACAGCACAACGCCAATCCGAACTACCCGGACGGGGACGGGCACTCGTGCGTGTTCTACGCGCGCGCCGCCGCCAACCACCTCTCGGGCATCCCCCCGCAGTACCCCAAGAACCTGCAGCTCACCTGCCCGCTGCACCCCACGCCCCCGCCGCACCCCGCCACACCCGGATCCGGCTCCAGCAAGAGCAGCAAGGAGCCCGAATCCGAGTGCAACTGCATAATCTTCGAACTGCTGACGGGACAGGGCGCGTGCAATGCCCTCGTCGAGCTCCTGATATCGCTGCAGAATAATCAGTACGCCGGCAACGGGCACATGGTGTTGTGCGGCAGCAACCGGCCGCTACACCCGTTGCTGATTAACGGCAAATGCGGCAGTATTGTGTAATGTTCGTGGAGTCCAATGTGAGGTTTGTGTGTTGAGAGTTTGTTGTTTGTTTGGCTTTGGGAGCGTTCTAAAAGCTGGCGGTGTCAGATCTGCTGATAAATTAATGTCGAAAAGTGTGAAGATTTCTATAAATCGCTAATTTTATTGTTGAGTACAATTTTTGATTCAAAGTGTATAATTAGGTTCGTTTATCGATATTTTTATCTTCAGATAAAATCGCATTGAGTATTCAAAAGGCGGTCTTATCGCTGATAGCGATCTCTTCCAGACAACCTTTGGGCAAGAGAGGGCTGAAAGCTAGTGGCAGTCTTATCGCTGATAGCGATTTCTTCCAGACATTCTTTGGGCAAGAGAGGAATGAAAGATAGTGGCGGTGTCAGATCTGCGGACAAACTAAAGTCGAACAGTGTGAAAAGATTTCTGTAAATCGCAAATTTTATGGTTTTATATAGAGTACAATTTTTGTTTAAAAGTGTATAGGTTCGTTAATCGATATTATACTTAAGAAAACCGAACTGGAGTGCAATTGCAATCTTCAAATCCACAGTGTTTCCAACACACCAGTCGGCGTCCCCTACTTTTAGGAGACTCCCTAAATTACTTATTACGTATCCCAAAAATATACTTATCGATCGGTTAGGAATTTTTTTATTTAACAATATTAAAAAGTCACTTAAAATCTGTCCCCTAAATGTTTGTAATGTGGGATAAATATCGCCAAAAAACCAGTATAAGTGCGACGGGGCACCTATGCTAATGTGCAACAATTCCCGTCTCTTACACAAGTTGCTGGTTAGCAGCAAATGCGGCAACATCGCTTAATGTTTATGAAGAGAGTCGACCGAGTGTCGAGAGAGGTAAACTGTTTAAATGCGATAGAAAAAATATACCTTTCATGCTAATGTTTAACAATTCCCGTCTCTGATACCCGTTTCTGGTTAGCGGCAAATGCGGCAATATCGCGTAATGTTTATGAAGAGAGTCGACTGAGTGTCGAGAGGTAATTAGTATAAATGCGATAGAAAAAAAAAACTGCTGTCAGGTTTACCAACTGAGAAATTAAAGAGTTTATTTTTAACATTGCACATCAGCTGTATGAACAGAATGTAATTTTTATTAAATTTACTTATAACATAACTAATTTACTTATGATATGGTAAAGTATCAAACCGGCGCGATTGAAATTACGATTTAAAAAAAGTTAAGTATTAAAAAATTATTGAATTCACAAAACGTAACAAAACAACAAGTAACAAACGTAAACGTAACATTGTAAAAAGTAACTAATACACTCATTTAATATGTATTATTGAAAACCAGCCTACAAATTTGATCAGTTAGTTAGCTTCGTGAAGATGGTACTGTTCGGTGACGCTGTAAAGGCCAGTAGGGCCAACAGCAACTGTCCATTCCAAAAAAAAAAAAAAATGGTACTGTTAATTACGTATAATTCGTGAATTTTAATGACTGCTAGCTGAACAAACTACAAAGCAATATAACTAACCATTATTATCTAATTAGTCCATTATAATCTAAATAAAAAACCATGTTTTCATTCTAGTAAATTCACGACTGGCAATGTAGTAGGGACCTATAGTTACCAAAAATGCTATACCGTAGTTACAAAATACGTAAGTCATTACATAACATAACATGTTGACTGCAATATTAATCCTTAAAACTTTGTAAAAGATTTTGGCTCTGAAAAAGTTTCCAAATGTTTTTATTTGACTTCCTTTTTAAAAATATCCTGTTAAGATTAAATCAAAAGGAAAGATACGTTACTACCTGTCGATGGTGCGTGGTCTCAGAATCTATGACCAGCGTTACAGGTTTCGGTTAATCGCCGGTTAACATGGTCATGGTCATGCTTGCACGCGATACGACAACAGCGAAATCTTTCACGCTACAGGTCGAGTAGCTCGCTATCCCTGTTGTTGGTTATTAAATGTGCTGAATACAATAAATGTAATTGCGTATTTACGTGTAATTGCATCTGGATGATTTTTATGTAACACGATGTATGAGCGTACCGTATCCTTCTATTTGCTTACATCTAAGTGTTAAATTTTGACACTTTGATAAAAATTATTATTTAGTAATCATTTTGTTGTTCGTTTGCGATATAAAATATGTTTGAGTTGTTGTTTTTTTCCTTAATTGCAGAATTGTATGGAAAATTTAAAGTTTCATTAAACAGGGATGTTGTTAAAAGTTATTGATTGAAAAGCCAGTTTTTCATAAGTAAATTGTTTTGAAGGGTCTTTGATTTAACCATGAACATAATGTCAACTTAACACACTGGGCCATTCTCTACCACGATGTCGCAATGCTTTGCGATTACATTTACTAAATGTGTAAGAAATGACACCTATACTTTCCTGGTGCTCTTAAAACATTTTCTTGCTTATGGCATTTAGTTATAAGGTAGTTTTACCATCCAATTAATTTCTTTCATAACTTTCTGCAATCTTGAAAATGTGCATTTCAATAATAATGATTACTTTAAATTAATTGTATATAATCGTAGAAAATTATTGCAAACTTTTATACTTAATATTGTGTCAACTTAAGTGTTAATTGAAATTTAAATAGAAAATTCTCACGAGCGTGTGTTTGGAAGTTGCCAGATGGCAGATTAAAAAAATATTAGTAGTTAATCAATGTTTTAGTAATTTTTTGGCTATTGTGTCGACATTTTCGTGATAGTCAATTAGGAATTCGTCTCACTTTTTTTTTAAATAGTTCTTTATTAAAAAAATCTATGGATGGATTGTACACCAAGCAGAACTTAACACAAGATACATATAAATTAAAAGTATTCAAAAGGCGACCTTATCGCTGAGGAAGCGATCTCTTCCAGGCAGCCTTTAACTAGAGGAGATTTAACTCAAGTATAATCTTATAATGTGTACCATATCGCTCGCAGGGTTTGTATCCTAAGGTTATTACTGTATGTATCGCAATTTCATTTACGCCAAGTCATAATTTGACACCAAAATCGAGTACAAACTGTATTCTGATCTGAATGTCTCTCATGAAATTATGATTTTTTCGATATTAAAATATTTTAATTACTGACAGTTAAACATGAATTATACAAACATTTAAGATAAAGATATGTGGATAATTTTAACTGGCAAAGTCCAACTCTCAGTTAATGTTATTTAGGATGGATGTTGTGTGCAATTCAAAGTACATTTAGGATTTTAATAGATGTATACAAAAATAAATCACAAAACATTTACACAATAATTGATATTAGTATGTGTTTGTATAGAGGTTCATCACAATCTATTTAATAACACGTCGACAAAATCATATTGTTAACTACATTTAAATTCTGAATTTAATATCACATTATATGTACCCAAAACCATTGATGTCAATAATTTAGGAATATAGTGGCAGGGATCTGTAGGGATCTTATTTATCGATGCTGCAATCGATTTCGAATCGATTTCGCATTCGAAAAACGATTATTGTTATAATCGACGGCCGGTGTAAGTCTGGCCACACTTAGTTATAGTCGTTTTTACTAGGTATACATAAATTATTGATTAGTATACAAGATCTCAGCTCAACGCTATTTGTAGGGTAATTATTTTAGTGGTAATTATATCGTCGCTTTGTCCCTATCTCCCTTTACACCCTTTTGGAAACTGTCTATCTAGCCTTAATTCCTTGACTGGTTCACGTAGAGATCATAAAATTACTGATTTTCAGAATTATAATAATCGTGATGTTGATTCTTCATGTACTTAATAAAAAATTGTGTGACACTCATGTTGAAATTCACATAATTTCCGTATTTCGAATCGATATTTATGTTTGGAGTAAGTATATTTTTGTGAATATAAGTCAAGGCCATCCAGGCGCAAAACATTCCATTATTTCATTTGAAACCTATTTTTGTTACCCGAGGGGTATATTGTAGTGTATGTGATATTCCTAAGGTTTCCCGCACTAAGCCAAACGTACTGAACCCTTCTGTGCCTACTTTAGGTAGTTTACGCTTCTGCACGCGAGTGTACAGCGGGGGCCTCAACTTTCGTATTTAATATAAAATGTATACTTATTCCCGTCCCCCGGTGTACACTTTGGTGTTTTCATTGTAAAGAATAAATTCATACGCGTCTATTAGAATAATTGGCAACTGTAGTTTAGATAAATGTATTCTGAAACGTGCATGTAGTTTCATCCATATAGTCAATTCATTGTTATTGTT
>DWMR01000078.1:0-17496 GCA_018245355.1 Dalla costala
AACAGTCCTAACTCCCACAGTCCCATTACTAACGAATACTAAACAACTAATATTCCTATTAACACCTAACACTAACATGACTAACTCACTAACAGCCCCTTGCAGTTCTATTCGCAGTTTGTCACAGATGTCCATGGGCGGCAGCGGTTGGTAGGACTGCAAGCTCGTTTGCTAACCTCATGTTAAAAAAAATTTAAAAAAAATTTTTTGTAGTGACTAAGGAGTTTAAAAAGAAACCCAACTACTTACAAACATGGTGGCGACATTGTTGGGAAACTCCTTGGCGATAATTGCGAAGGAGGCGGTGAGAAAGGCGGCATTGCCCATCGCCTCCACGATGCGAATCACGAAGCTCAGCGTGATGAACGGGATGTGGCCTTCGACTTTGTCCAGCAATCTATAGATAAGTAGGTGCCTTTTATGTTACGAGAATAGCCCACCATCCACTGCCGTCCATAGGTATCTGTGACAAATCTCGAGTAGGACTGTACAACGGAATGTTAGTTAGTCCGGTTAGTATTAGGTGTTAATAGGAATATTAGTTGGCTAGTATTCGTAAGTAATGGGACTGTGGGAGTAAGGACTGGAAGTGTAATGTAAAAGTAATCATCCAGTTTATTTCACGGCAGAAATCGGTACGGGTGATACCGTCTCGGGCGAACCGTTTAAGGGTTCTCAGGTATTCAGGTTTCCTTCACATTTGTGTGTAAACTCTCAAATATAAATATGGTGCTTTCAGCGCACGTCTTACCTCTAAACCAGCATAGAACAATGAAACAGATTCAGTCCAGGCTCACCCAAAAAGAACGGCACAAGTCCCCGTGGTGAATATCCCAGCGTTGAACAAGAGACTAGGACCTATCCTGTTCAGGTGGGCGCCGTACACCGGGCTGATGAGGAATACCACCAGCTCGAATATGCCGAACACCAGCCCATACTCCGTCGCGCGACATCCTTTCTTCTCTGCCTGAAACAACACAGCAAGATTTAAAGTCTGCAACGATAAATCGCGCAAATTTTTGATATTTTTTAAACAGGAAACCCACTAACCGAACTATTAACTTCCAAACAGCCTGTACAACTAATCAGAACGACCAGAAAATGGATACCGACTAGGTTAACTGATGACCTGATCAAACGGGAAACCGCCGAATTCAGAGGGCACAGGACCGAGCGACTCATCCGAGAGTTCCGGGTTCGAATCCCAGCGGCACGCACCAATGACTTTTCTAAGTTATGTGCGTTTTAAGCAATTAAACGTCACCTGCTGTAACGGTGAAGGAAAACATCGTGAGGAAACCTGCATGCCTGAGAGTTCTCCATAAGGTTGGTTATTAAATGTGCACAATACAAGAATTGTTATTGTGTGGATGCGTGTTTACATATATTTGCATCTAACCCATGTGGAAATAATCTAAGAATGCTGCACTGTATGGTGAATTTCGCATTTTTTTCCACGGCTCGTTAGGCGCCTAGTTATTGTGTGCGAGCGATAACCCGCGACTAGTGGGGTTATCGCACCATTGTCAGGCGGCAGACAAACGTGGGTCGGTATCGCACAATATACTTCGTCGTACTAAGTTATATAGTAGACTTTGCTCACGGGTCGCCCGCGTAAAGTTCCTTTTTCAATGCAAAGTTTTATCCCTTAAATCAACCCCCTTAGTGAAAAATTATCCCTCCTCACAAACTTTCATATATTTTATAAACATTAGTAGGATTCTATATGCGAAAGCGTATGAGGGGTGACGGAGGAATTCTTAAGGCTTGAACACTGGAAAATGTTTTTTTGTTAATCATTTGCATTCCTATTTATTTGATTAACGTTCATTAGAACGATACAGGCCATTTACACTAATTAAGAATCGTTATTGAGAATACAAGATAAATTTAAAATTACAAAAAGAACACACAATTCAAAAATAGAATAGAATGTCAGATGAATGTCAAATTAAATAATATCTAGTAAAAATGAAAATATAACTAAGTCCAAGTCATGTAACAATAACAATATCTAAGTCCATGTTATACCACCATAAGTATACAAACGTTATAAAGTCTCGCTGAACACAGAATTACACACACTTCAATGAATCCGCAGACATATCGAAGCCATCTTGGATACCCTAAGGCAAGGAACAGGGGATGAAAACTTGATGAAAGAAAATTACACGTACCGATCCGCGGGATAAATCTAGTTACATCAGTTATCGGTATCAGGCATAGACTTATGGTATCAGGTACTACCTATTAAGTTCTCTGTTGTATCAATGCGAATACCGCGTGGTGACATTATGCCGGTTGGGCTTACGTCACCTTGCATCGCCTGCACGATGGCTGCAAGTGCTACAAGTTATATTTTGTTGGGGCCCAACCCCAATTGGATTTTTACACCCGCAATTTAAGTGTTCGGTAAAAATTAAGTACGTATATGGAATTAGGTAGGAATTTATTTTAATTTTTCAGGGATTTTAATGTAATACTACCGCGTGGGTAATGTGATTATTCTATTCTATTTTTATCTGAAAAAAGTCTGAAAAAGATTTTTTAAGTCAGTTCCGTTCTCAACACTGCAGATTTTTTTTTGATAGTTTGTTATGCGATATTTCTCTGGTTATGAACCGATTAATGATTCTTTTTTAAGAAACTGCTACACTGTTATACCTTGACGCATAGAATAATGTACGAAGCCTCATGGACAGTCCCATATAAACTTCAATCAAAGAATTAATAATATTAGTTGTAAGAAATAGTCTGAACTGAAATTATTGTTATTGTACTTGTTATTTCTTTAACTTTGTAGGTACTTTTGAGGTCGGTGTTTATAATAATTCTTTTTTTAATGTGATCTGGTTGGATCCTTAACATATTCTCATAATATATTTTTAGTGAAGGTAAAATGGTCTTCGGTAGGTAAATACCAAACAGATAACATGACTCAACAGTCATGTGAAGGAAAGGAGGAAACGCGAATTTTCTGAAGGTTGAACAGCCGTTTACATTTGGATTTTACCTTAATAGCAATATTAGCTATAGCTTTACCATAACGCTGTTCTGATTTGATACACCTTGCACCAGCTATACCTGTATAAAGTTTGCCCGGGGCGGTACCACCGCTGCTACACCCATTTCTGCCATGAAATAATTGTTGTTCCGCATTTGGGTTCCGGGCGGAAATGTATAGATGCCGGTTACACTTATACAAGAGGCAACCAACTCAGTCCTCAGGGATAGCAACGCATCTAAAATACGACGATAGGATGAATACTAACGGTTACTAACAGCTGGGATTACTAATATTTACTAACAGGATAAACATACACTTACAGTCCTATTACTAACGAATACTAAACAACAAATATTCTTAAAAACACCATAATACTCACAGGACTAACTAACAGCTCCTCGGACAATCTTAGACTAAGTTTGTCACAGATGTCTATGGGCGGCAGTGGTTGGTGGGTCTGTTTGCTATTCAAATAACATTTTTGTAAAATAACCCACAGTGAGCTTAAAATATGAATGGAACTGTCTGTTTTAATTCATAAAAATTACTTACTTCATGGGGGTAAAACGGTGCTTGCAGCGCGACACATATAGCATTACAGAAGTCCGCCAAAGATATGACTACAATCGTCATCCACTGCCTTCTGCTGAAATCACCGAAACCCATCTTTGGTCCTCAACACACACTACTGGCCAGTCTTTCTAAATGCTCGCAAACACTTTAGCTGAGAAACTTTATCTTTTTCTTATCATAATTTTATTTGCTACTCCGTCGGGTGGTTGAACTAATAATGTGTTATTAATCAAAGTTTGCTTCTGCTAAATTAATTGAACCATATCACTTTATATAACAGCTATCACTCGGTAATTGGATGTACGTACATAAGTGAAATAATTTTAATTAAAAATACTAATGAATAGACGTGACAGTTTTCTTGTAGTGGGTAGTCAACTGAGGAGAAAATGATGGCGCGGGTATGTGTTACATTTGTAATAATCACACAACAAACTAATAATAGTTTGAACTTTTGACCGTCTTGAGCATACCGACAACATGTCGTACATTACCGTTTGCCTACGCGTGTGCGTGCACTGATTGGAGCGAAATCTTCGACGGAGAACAAAATCTAGAATATTTATTCCCTAATGAGGTTGTGTCGGTAATGAGCGCCTGTTATAGCATGGACATTGTTAATAATTATTGTAGGAGGTAACTGCGTTTCAGATGTATAGCGTGTTTGACAAATCTATTACAATCGGCGTAAATGGGCGTTAATTTGTCTAGTCTAGTTAGCTAGCCTAGTTTTTTTTTTTTTAATATTATGAGGGTATTAAACGAGCTTGCAGTCCCACCAACCGCTGCCGCCCATGGACATCTGTCACAAACTTCGAATAGAACTGCAAGGGACTGTTAGTGAGTTGGTCCTGTTAGTGATAGGTGTTAATAGGAATATTAGTTGTTTAGTATTCGTTAGTAATGGGACTGTGGGAGTTAGGAATGTTAGTGTAAGTTAATCCTGTTAGTAAGTATTAGTCATCCCAGTTAGTAAGATAGTAGTTGTCCTATTCGAAGCTGGTCACAGATGCGTTGATACCCCTGAGGACTAAGGTCGCCTCTTGTATAAGTGTAACCGGCACACTCATACGCACCGTGCGGTTACCCACATTGCGGGCCAGCTGGATCGCCCGCAGTATAAGGTTGAACCTGCTGCTAAACGCAATTTGGGCAAGGAAAAGCAACCGTGCCGCTCGCCGAGCCCGCGCAACGGTTTGCGGGCGGCCCGTCGCAGTGCGTATTAGATGTGCGTTGTCTATTCACAACATTCGTTATATTCATACAATATAATTATCTTATATCATTGACAATAATAACATTTAATTATTTTACATAATAAAAATAAAATTAACTTATTTGCAATCGTTACGCCCGTAAGTTTTACCTGCTGCGAGCTAGACGGCGTTATGGGTGGCGAGGGCAGCTTGAACGCGGTCGCGGAGCAGGGCTTCGCCTTGTAGTCGAGCGCGGCGGGCTGCAGGTACTGCATCTGCGGGGACGCCTGCCGCGCTCGAGCCTCGTAGCCCGTCGCGTGGCCTTGCGTCTGCAGTGGCGGAGTGAACGCCTACCGATAATACTTGAGTGTTAGGTCTCATACGGTGTGTGCGGTTACCCGCATTGCAGTCAGCCGTTCTGTTTACCTGCAGGATGCAGTTGACATTGAGACTATCCGCGATTTGGGTAGCGAATAGCAACCGTGCGGCTGTCCGCAGTGCGGGTTATAAGCGAATGCTTCATTCTTCACACCTTACCTACCTCGAGTCACCAATGTTTAGTATGAACCAGAATACAGGTAAACTCTAAGCAAGCGAAACCCTGGCCACGAGCTTGTCATTCGGGCATCTTGCGGACTTGAATAAGACGCAAGACACGTCGGGCAAACTCGAGCCAATGCCTAATGTAAACGAGCGATTAAGACAGCTTCCTAATCGTCTTTTTCCGACAGTGAACGGCTTTCGTCAGCTATCCTGATGCGAATATTGAGTATAACGACACTTATATCAAGATCAAAGCGATTATTATGTTCGTCTTGTACACACCACATTTTGATAGTGATTGTTGGTCATCTGATTGTAGTGGGCCAGCCTGGAGCGGGGCTTGTCCCGGTACCCGCCGCGGCCCTGGATCACCACCGCCGTCGCGTACTTGGGCGTCTGCACTGGTTGCTGCAACAACGACACCGTCTCCGGGGCCGTTTGAGAGGGCGGCACGGCTGGAAAACCATTCTCAATTCATGAATCAGGACGCTTGATATCCCTAAACATTGATTGTAATAGTAACAAAGATACCAACCCGCACTATACTTAGGGTAACACGTCTCCTGTTGAGCTATTATCTTCGGCGGGGCGCTCACGTATTGCAAGCGCGTTGTTTTGGGAGCGTATACGTTACTATGAATCTGTGCCTCGGACTGTGATACAGTGTGGTGATCGTATGTGTTCGCTTGGAACGAAGACACCAGCTCCTGGGAGCCGAGGATGTTATTGGCAAGCCCCGGTTGAGTGAACAACCTCTCACTATCATACATTCGCATCTGGTCGCTTTTTGTTTGCTCCGGCACCGCCACTATTTGAGTATTGTCTCTTGTGCCTTAAAAAAAACAATACGTTTAGCGTCTGTTAAATGAGCACAAACTGAAGCTAAATTTATTCATGCGTATACCATGAATGGTCATCTGACTGGTAGGCATCGTGACTGTAGTAGTACTTTGACTGCCAGTTATATAGCCTTCTGGTGTATATGAATCTACTGACATTCCGCTCCTGTAAATTGGATCTTCTGAAGGAATAGCCGTCTCTTCAGGGACAGGAGGCAGACGAGGTGTCAAAAGCAGGTCTGTAATATTTTAAAATAAGTCAATCGTCTTCAACAAAGGGTACCTATATGTTTAATTAAAGAGGTTGTTAGCATATACTTTCATGTCTTTGTAAAACTTACCATGAA
The DNA here is from genome assembly GCA_018245355.1 of Dalla costala. Taxonomy (NCBI): domain Eukaryota; kingdom Metazoa; phylum Arthropoda; class Insecta; order Lepidoptera; family Hesperiidae; genus Dalla; species Dalla costala. The sequence goes on from DWMR01000078.1 coordinate 6,506, forward strand.
GGGGTTCTAATGTGTCCATAAAATCATCAAGATTAGGCTGCAAAGGACCCAAGCTTGGTTGAATGAAATCAGCTAAGCCTGCACCCTTAGCTAAAATTCAAAAACAATGCATCAATTGGAGACAGGCGCGTGTTTACAAATTATGTAAAACACAAACGCGTCGCTTTATGGAATAATCATAATACCAATCTCCCTGCAATCGGGGAAAGCAAAAGGCTGATGATTTGTGATGGTGGAGAATAGCGTGTCACTCATGAAGTTAAGGTAGTCCTCGTCGGTGAGCATGCTGCCCGCGAACTCGCTGCACTGCGAGAACGTCTCCACCGTGTCCATGTCCGACATCTGAAAACCGCATAGTTTTGACATCTGGAATACAACGTACCGTTTTCCAACGTTTAGACACGCCAGTTGGATTGGTGATCATCGACACTATTGGATCCTACTTAAAAATATATTAATCGGGTAATGACATTCTATTAATTTTGCATAGCATTAATTAGGCAGCGTTGTGAAGCACAAATCGGAAATAAAAACCAAATAAATTTTTGTACATCACTTAACAGCACAACCTATTAGCTGGTGAAGATCTAATTTCTTCAATTTTGAATTTCTATTATATTATATGTAGGTAGGTAGTTAAAAGTTTAACTATCGTTGTTGATCCTTACCGTATCCTGGACAGAGGTGTCCCCCTTGCCAAAGAGTCTCATAATGTGAAACATGCGCCATTTTTTATATTCTGCTATAACTGCCTCAGCTCTTCGTTTCCAATATTTTCCTTCTAATATTGTTGTCTGAAAGAAATAATACACGTAAATAATAATATCCACGTGTGTGAAGTTACCTTGTTAATGAATAAATAATAAACACTTTTACACTCACACCCTTGCGGGGTTGGGTGGCCCAACAGAAATCACCATAGACCAAGTTCCGTAAACGAACATTAAAATATAATCTGCTAAGCAAATGACTGTCGTGCTCGGAATTCCGAAGGGACGTACCTAATTTAAAATCTATGATTTGGCTGTATGTCCAGTTAAACAATAAACCAGCCAGTGAAACGATAGAATTTTAATGAAAAATCAATGTAATACGATGTATGTACCTACAATGTGTATTTCCAAGTAAGTAATGATTAGTAATAATCAATAGTAACTGGTTATAATTAAATATGTATTGTATGTTTCATGAAATTAATCTCAGTCCTGTAAATATTTTTGTGACTTCAATAACTGGCACGATATATCCTATCTTGCGCACAACCTGGTTATTGACGCTAATAAATAAACAAAATAAAGTAATAAACGTTACCAACTAACCTCTGGTTTAACGTGCGTATCAACATCTAGCGGCGAAGCGAACTGGCACACCAATGTATTCTTTTTCTTTATAACTGCAATCAAACGTGTATATTTGCATTTACGAATTACACCACATATTTCCTAAAACAATTCGACAAAGTGCAGTTAAATTAAAATAAATGTGGCACCATAACTTCAACGTTCGGTGTGTTTTCTCACAGTAGTTGTAACCAAGCATAAACACAAAAGTAATCGGCTACTCGCCTCTTTTTAGGGGTTCCGTACGATAATAAAATAACCATACAATAAGAGTAAACTAAACTATTCAAGATTCGTGTTGTGAGTGAGTAATTTCGGTAAAATAGGTACCTACCTATCATAGGAAATAGGAAGTTGATGAAATAAACATACATTATGATTTAATAATTACTATTACTACAAAAACTACTTACGGAACCCTAATTACAGTCGCTCTTGACTGCTTTTTCTTGCTAAATCACCTTAAGTTCATATAATAGTTTTACTAGACTAACTCCACCTACGGCTCCGTCCGCGTAATATTCGTACAGGAACCGTGCATTATTCTGGGATAAAAAGAAGCCTATAACACTTTCCGGCCCACCAACTATCTCTATCCAAAAAATCAAGTCGATTCGATGCTCCGTTGCAAAAATGACATACCAACGAACGTACCAACAAACACCCTTTCGCATTTATAATAGATACACCTACCTACTTATTAGTTGTGAAGTAGTATGCCAGCACAACAGGTATTTTAAATGCGTTCAAATAAAATCGTTTTGACATCTATCTTAATCAATAAAATATGCACCTAAACAAGAACTGTCTTAAACTGCATCTACTTATACTCATGAAGCTATGCGTTTCGAGTTCCGATTTTAGTATTGATAATTTTGGTCCGAGATAATTTAAATCACATTATTTTCTAAGTATGAAGTAGCCTATTGTCATCTCGAATCCTAATGACAGATATTGCTAAATTCACATCGATTAAATTGATCATATTATCTATGAAATAACACTAACGCAATCACGTAGATACAAACGTACAACCCGTATCAAATAGATCACATTGTTGAGGCAGTAGTTCATTGCCTACCTAGTAATAGTTAATGGGTATTATTATCTTCAGCGAGTCCACATCGCAACCCATAATCAATTGTGTAATATGCACAGTATCAAACATTATCTTTATAGGTAGATGACCCCTTAAGCACAGTTATATCTATTGTCTAGCTAGTTATTGAGGCGAAACGTTGCACAAATTCAAAACAAATGAAAACCAATATTGAACTCACTTGGGCTATTAAGAATAGACAAACAAGGACAGAACTTCCGACAGAAGTAAACTGTTAAGATTAAGACTCACTAACAACAGTTAAAATATTTTTATTGTAGTTCTGTTATGCTCCTAACTTGTATGGTGAATATCATTGATTTCCTTCTATCCGCCTATAGAAGTCCACTGCTAGACATGGACAAATCGTGCTGTGTTTTGCAGTCATATTCAGGTCGTCAGTCGGGTGAGGGGTCCTGTGAGCCATTTGAGGACCTTTCATTGGTTCATTGCTCTGTTGCAGTGTGAAAGAAGGATAAACCAATAATAACACTAACATTTATAATATTAAAATTAGTAAGGATTAAGGTACATGTTATATTCATCCTTGTCTATGAACTCATTAAAGTTAAGTTCTCTCACACAAATAATATTTTAATGCAATGTTTATTAACTGTATGAAAGGAATACTTACACTGCATGTGCCAGCATCTCCAGATGACGTTGTTCAATCTGATTTTGTCCTTCCAGCGTAGTTTTATACCTTTGAAACGATTCCATTTTGGTGATGTTAATTTTTGTCTGAGAATTTATGCAAAGAATAAAAATAAGAACAAGTGATAACTCACCATGCTTCTACACAACACACGGTCACAAGCTATTGTTAGATAAAAGAACTCTCATAATTAAATTAAACACAAAAGTCTTTGTATACATAAGAAACATTTTTGATTTAAAAATATTAAATTCAGACATTATGAAAGGGAAAACAAAAATTAAATTATTAAAAGTACAGCCTCAGTGTAGAAACTGTACTGTGAAAATGTACGCCTGTATGCCTCTTATCTGTGGCATTATCAATAAGTGATCTTAAGCTTATTATAAATAACAATTTGATAAGAAAGGAACCTGACTCTATCTTATCTATATTTCCACCACTCTAAACACACACAGGTAGTTACAAGCTGCTGAATCCAGGACTTTAAACACACCCATGAAATGCATGTTTTAGGCTCATTGGACCTTTTAAATCCATTTTAAAATATTTTTGCATCAATAAAATATAAGCTTGTATGTTGTAATTCTATTCATAATAATACCAACCTAAATGTGGTATCTAAACATCATTGATTATGTCACAATTTTTATAATCGGAATAAAAAAAAGATAATTCAATAAATTTTTTTTTTTATTAACCCAGTAAATTTGACCACAAATATTTTAATTCTTTAAATATTATTTGACTTATTTATTACTTTTTATATCTATTTCCCTTTAAATTTAAGCAATACTTAGATTAGTAGTAGTAGTCCAGTTGAAATTAGCAAAATGCTTGTTTTGTGTTCCCATTACTTCCAGACCTTGCTTGCACTTTTGATTGCACAAAAATTATAATAAATATCTTTAATGCCTATGCCTATGCCTAATGCCTATATTATGTTTAATTGTCCAATACAAGATAAATATAAAACACGCTTTAGCAGATTCTGTGGAATGTTTTTTATTGTGCTCTCAGTTTACCTAGTTTGTTAGACATCAATTCAATACAATATTTTTTTTTACTCTGATTTTCTTGTGTAAAAGTTATTTGTCAAAGCAATTTTGTACTTAGAAAGTGGAAACTTAAATGATTTTATGTGATAAAAACATCACGTAAAATGATCATCTTTCTTGGTATATAAATAATAATTCGTGAATTATCCCAATTTTTTACATTAGTAGTTATTTAACGTAACTTCAGTTATCATACATTTTAATAAATCAGATTTGAAGTATATAACTATTTACAGTAGAACTTGTTTTATAAATAAGTATTTGCAAGCAGACTTATCTCAGCAAGTGACCTGTGTCTTTTGTATAGGCTGTGACCCCAAGTTATCTTTGCACACCAAACCTAGTTAATTAACACAAATTATGTTTCCTCCTTTCCATATCACATTTCAAGTTTTCATGTTTAATAATTAGTTACTAGTTGAGATACTAGATCTAATTATAACATTTAGTACTTAAATAGAGTAATCAGTAACCTAAAATACTTTTCAAAATAATATAATTGTATCTTATGATGACTATGTTTGCAAGTGTTTACATAGTATGAATTACATTTTATGCTGGAAAATAACCTGCGACCTCAAACAGTGCTCTCTGTATTACCTACATTACTAATGCTTTTTGCATGATGAGAAATAGGTAAATATAGTTGTAGGCCTAGCAATGGGGGAAAGTCTTAATTTGCATAACTGTATGGGAATTTGATGTCGTAAATATATCAATTCTAAGAATATACCGAAATCACACTTACCTATATGCCAATGTCATGCATTTAAATAATTTTGTAAGAGATATCTCAATAGAAAGTTGTTGATGTTGTTTACTTTCTTCTTTGTCAGATAAAGGGAATGTTTCTGCCACTCCTGGCACGGTGTACGTAGCCACGACGGACGTCTTTTGAACATTTTGTTCTTCGTCAGGGATTGGCACGGCCAAATCGTCATATTCATCTTGTTCCTCGGCTTCAAAATGCGACACCATAAAGTGCCCAGAATGTATGGTCTCTTTACCTGGGCGAGTCTGGTGTTTTTCTACATGAGTCATTGTTTAAATTTAACAATAGAGAAATCACAGATCCTTAGAAGGTTATTATTATAATAAATATGTTTCAAGGTATATTAACTTTTGGACTTAGCCATATTTTCACTTATCACTCACATTGTTTTTTTCCATCTGAGTGTGACATTTTTCTTGTGATGTTACTAGAGTTTGACATATGAAGTGTATAGGTAGACATCTTGTTATAATAAATTATTTAGAGTAGCAACATTGTCTTGACGAAACGAATCTTTTTGAAGTAAAACTTTTATAGTCACGCAGCACGCACGCTGGGCTTGTTGGCTAGAAAGTCGCTGGCTTGGGGAGTAAAGCGTGACGGAAGCGTTACTAAAAGCGTGATCAGGTGAGGCGAATGAAAGTTAATATATATATAAAGACGGAGATATACGTTGATACAGACAGAAAGAGGGGCTATGTTAGACCTAGAAGCATTGTAGGAGCGAGAGACTGGTGCTCACGCACATTTTCTTTATCTTTTTCTCTCATTGCCCATTACTCAGTATTAATGAGTTAGCCTGCGATACACAAACGTTGATGGAAGCCCTATAGAGCAATCACTTTTTATTTATTGGACATGAATTTCGTATGGCCCTATTTTTATCACCATGTCTCAAGACATGGTGATAAAGGTTAGGTGGAATGGAACACACACTGCAAGTCTTTCAGTCGTGTCGGGTTCATTTCACGTGGCAGCGCGTGGTATTGGTATTGCCTTCCCCTTGAGGGGTATTCGGGACTCAAAGTTTTTTCGCATGATTGTCTAATGCACTCTGGTGTTTTTTATGCCGCTTTTAAAGCGAGGTAACAGTTTCACCCGAAGACTTCTCTCAGAGCAGCTGCCCGAATGGTGCGGGAAACTTAGAGACCAGTAGACCCCCGCGTCTTTCGACTGTCGCACAGTGGCTGGAGCCCTACTCTCATCACGCTTCGTTCGACCACGACGTTATTTCCACGATCGACGGCCGGAGGGCAGACCGCTTCCGCGGGAGCTCGGAGAGTCGGTTGAGTCCCCCGACCATCTGGTGGAAAATGGGCTGCGCCGCTAAGTAATGCCCATGTCGACACGCAGGCATTCACACCCCCCTTGTTTACCAACAGGAGGGGGCACCAACAATCACCGGGAGACTTTGTTCTCCACGAGTAAAGAGGGAAACCTAAAGACCCGTAGACCCCTACGTCTTTCTCCTGTCGACAGTGCGTTGCGTCGGATAACCCCTGTCATGTCATGTCAAAAGAAATGACATTTGACTTGACAGTGACATGACAGTTGCTCCCTCTAAAATACATTCTGCCTGCACTGCATCTCGTTTTTGAATTTTCATGTAATGATTTGTTTTTTGATGCACTAAAGTCGATGAACAGTTGGCATAGTCAACAATCAAATTGTGTCTAGAAGTGAATTCAGTAGAATAAAATCAAGTTTCAAAAACTTACATACAGTACAACCTTCAACAATGAATTCTCCAAAATCTTGTTCATCACCAACTTATAAAAATCTTAAAAATAAACATAAACAATCTCCAATAGAACTGAAGGAAAAGCTACGAAAGGTATCATTTCTTGTCTTCTAAATTAAATATAGGTAAACGAAATATACATTAGGGTCCTCGTAATAATTGCAGTTAATGTCACATGATTTCAGGACTACAAAAGCAAAGTGCAGAATTGTCGAGATATGTTACTGAACAGATTTAGAGGAAACAATTTGGGACCGGATATTCAAAATACACTTGCAGACATTTACAAGAAACTGTATGATTTTTCAGATCAGATTTTGACAGATGATGAAGAAAATAATATATTGGAAGAAATAAAAAGTGAACTTATTCAAGAGGAAATTGAATGTTAAGTATTATACTCAATTTAAATTTCAGTTAATAATTACATAATAAATATAATGTACAAATTACACTCATTTATAAAAATTTTTTTTTTTTAATGTTTTGTATAAGACCAGATCATGATTAAATTACTTTTAAAATTTGAAAAAAAGTATGTGCAAAGTATTCTGAATAATCGGACCACCAACCTAACAAGTAGCCTCAACACGGTTACACTATAGATTTCATATTTTCCATACAACTTATCTGGAATTCTTTCTGCTTTATACTGCAAGCTATTTAAACTAGCCTGCCAAAACTATTTAAAGGAACAATTTATGCATGTACATCTGTCCTGTGATTGGTCCCTTTGCATCTCATAACTTGCGTTTAAGTACTCCTGTCTACTCTTCTTTTTTTTCATGAATCCTTTACTGTCACTGCTATCTGTGTTTGGATTTCTCTCCCCTTACATATGCAGCATTTTCGACTCCCTTGACATGTCTTATATTTTATTTTATATCATTCATCTCTACTCAACGGTTCTATGGAAGAGAATGCTCTTTAGCGATAAGACTGCCTTTTGTACTGTGTCTTAGATAGTGTTCTTATGTTGTTGTAATTACTTTGTGTGTACAATAAAGAGTATTCTATCTATTTTAATGTCTGATATGGTGGTTATAATACAACCCACATTAAAATAAGAAACTTAATTTAATGAGGTACCTATACAGCTGATTATTCTGGCTGTTTTTATCTTTCTGTGACACTAGCTTGTATTTACCATGGCTAGACAATCACTGATCACTAATTGTGGGCAAGATGAATGGATGAATGGAGAGATACTCACAAATCCTCTAGTAGTCCCAAACTCTACAAAACTGCCCCTTTTGTGGACATTATCCTGGAACTTGAATTTTTCTAGATTTTTGTGGATACATTTTCATAATATAATTCTCTTTTACAGGTGGTTAGAAGAATATGACAAATCTCACTTTGAAATTGACTGGTCTGCATATCATCAAGAAGAAAATGTTATTTGTCCAATATGCCAAAAGACGAACTTTGAATATGCTAATGATGCCATTCTTTGTCCAAATTGCAAAATTACAGTGAAAACAAAAGAAACTTTATTAAATACAAAGCAAGCAATCCTGGATGGTGCAGAAAAGCATAGTAATTCTTGCACCAAAGTACCACAATTCACAGCTGTTATGGAGTCAAATGATACTCATATATATCTTATTTGCCGCAGTTGTAATGATATGCGGTTGGTTGTTTGATAAAATTAATAAGTACGAGACTTTATATTTTGAGTAGGTGTTCTTAACTTTTATCATTATATGGTGTGTTTTCTAGCTTTTAATTAAATGCCCAATTTAGTTCAAACTTGATTATTATTCAAGTTGTTGCATGTGATTTGTCTTACTTAGTTATTTATAAAAATTTACAATGTACTGAGATTGTTGTTTAATAATACTAACTAAAAATAAAGGCTGTGGTTAAAGTCTCATTTCTGTTTTTGTATTTTGATCAATTGTATGATTTTTCAGAGAAGCATAAATTTTATTTTATATTTACTTTGTTTTATTTTAAGCAACACATTATTACAGGCGATATTTAACGACCCCGTGGCGCGTTGGTTAGTGACCCTGACTGTCGAGCCATGAGTGCCGGGTTCAATCTCCGGCCAAGGCAGATTTATTTGGCAGGTAAATGTTTGCTCTCGGGTCTTGGGCGCTCAATTGTGTTGTTTTCTGTGTGTGTCCGTCACCCGCAACACAGGGAATCCGAATGCGGCGGTGCACACTTCGCACCACAGCGCTCTGTATACATCACATCAATGGTTTCAAATTACACTTCCCGCCAGACGCCTAAGCGTCTAGTGGAAAACACCCAATAAATAAGACTCATGATCACAACTGCAACTTAATTTCCGTAATACCATCAGTGTTACTTTAACCATTTCCACCTCTATTATCGGTAGGTATGATGGGTTAATCATATCAATCGGTCGCTATGGCACACGCGGCTCTCCCGTAATACCACAAAGACCGTGCATCACGGGTTGGCATCACACTCCTTTGAAAACATGAAGAATTCTCAGATGGCTCTTTCCTCATGTGTATGTAACTTTACAGAATCGACATTGATTCGTTGTTGATCATGGATGTATTATAGTTGTTGATCGATTCGAACTCTGACTGACGTGAACTCGCCTAGATTTCAAACTGCTGAACTCTATAATCTATACTCCATTAAGGGTTCACTACCAATATACTAGCAGTAGGTAGCAATGGTATAATTTTGACCCATGTTACTATTTACCTACTGCTCCCGTTGTAACACAGGTTTTATTTTCCCATAATACTACCCTAAATTCTGAAAAGTGGTAATTCTGGCTTTTTACATTTGAATTTTATTTTCCCATAATACTACCCACTAATTCTGAAAAGCTGTAATTCTGGCTTTTTACATTTGAATTTATGGTGAATGTGATATTTATGTGAAGTGAAGCACTAAAATGGTGTTGAGTGCATTGACTAAAATTAAACTCTGACTTCACAAAATAAAAATGACCTTTTAATTCAATTCATGAAGCATGGTAACAAGGTATATTGTAAATTATTATTACTCTGTCATATAGTTGGGGTTAGAACATTTTATTACATGTGATTAATTCCTACCAAAACATTAAACTAAACGGTAACTTGTATAAAATGTACATTTATAATAATAATAGTAGTATAAAACAGTACCAATATTTAAGGGATATAAGATGGGCAGTTTATTGTAGTTGATTTTATTTATCCTTTGTATAAAATGGTCGACTATATAAATTATTCTAGGCCTGAAAAAGGAGAAAGAATAATGGTTAAGACAATTGCTATATAATTAATCTGTGGTATAAAACAAAAACAAGTAGTGGCTGACTGCAGGCTAGTCAATTTCAAATATTACCTTAATACCAAGACTTGATACAGACGTGATAACAATTTATAGGAGTGATAAAATACTTTTTAACACATCATTCTTCTAACTAAATATCACAAAGTTTGGCAATGTTTGACAAATGTCACATACATGCATGACATCGTTGACATCCGACTGCGAGTTAAGCCGAATGGAATGGAATTCTAATTTATCCAATTCCAAAGACGTACAAATTAATCTAATAACGAGCATATTGTATCAAATCTATAAGTTACACAATGTAAGTAGTTATGTAAATCCATACTTACTATATTGGTAGACCTTGGACTTCCATCGGGTCTTCCTGGGAGTGCGCATGAGTGTGCGCGGCAGTGGAAGGAGGCATCGCGAAATTCGCGAATGCGTTGTGATGTGGTCGGGGGCGGCGAGGCGAGCGCGCTGTTATTACGCGGGGTTTGTGAATTTCGTCCATCACTGATGGTGCTACGTAAGTAAAGCCCTGTCACAAAAAATGTATGTAACATTATCAGGTTTACATAAAGATTATACCTATCCAACCCAACATTATATTACATAGGTAAGTATCTAACGATAACTGAACCGGAGTTCTTAACATGCTCACGTGCACGGAAGCGCTCTTAAAATCATTGCTAGGTACTTGCCATCATCTAATTACCCACTGTGATTTCTATTAAATACATAAATCTTACCTGAAACATTAAATTGGCACTTTCGCTTAGTGTCGATTCGTCTGGCGAGTCAATTGGTGTCTGTAGTGTAAATCTCGTATCAAATTGCGAAACATCATCTTCACCCGTCTGTAAAAAAATTGCTTATATCAATAAAATTAAACAGTTTACACAAGCTAGACAAATCCAACCAAATCAATATTCTGTGTCATACTTTGATATACTTTGACATACACCCTGTTCGTTTTAAGGAGTCCAAAGATGTAAACAAACGCAACTTTTCACTAAAATCCAAATTTTAACATCAACTACACGCCTTGAGTTGGGTATTAACGTCTAG
>DWMR01000079.1:0-17438 GCA_018245355.1 Dalla costala
GAGGCCTAGTTCTTAAACCAAATAAGATAAGGATATGAAATTCACACAACATACGTAGTTTCTGGCCCTAAAACCAAAAATTGTATTTGAATCAATTTATTATATTTGTTATGATGCGATTTCTAACTTTATCAATCCTATTCAAACTATTGAAAAAAGCTTCGTTAAATAAAAGTTCGTAAAAGTTCGTACTTTTAACGATTTTCCATTCACATTATTAGAATAGTTTTGTCCCGGCTGTAGCTGGACAACTCGAATCTTAAAAGATAATAAAAGTCTATAAAAATTTAACAAATATTCAAAATTCAAATTTCAAGCCCTATTGTTACTTTGTAGCATAATTCATTTTTTATTCGCTTCGATACGGTTTTCGGAACCCTTAATACGCGAGGCAAGCTTGCATTTTATCGATAATTGAGTTTGTAGAGATAGATTTTTTCATGCACGTTAGTTGTTATGAAGTACCTATAGTTGTAAGTAATATGTATTTTTTCTTTTGTAACAAGCCCCATACAGTTAACAAAGCCCAAATACGAACACAAGAAACAAATTAAGTCAATAACACAACATTGTTTAGTAGTAATACATGGACACTTGTTTTATTTGTAGTGTTTCCAATCGGGGACGCTTTAATTGGGATCACAACTAGCCTGCCGACTAACATCGCAACTCACTAACTTCTACACATCACACATGAGAACTCCTTACGTACCTTATTTGTGCAGACCAAATTAATATCTGCTAAGCGAAATACAGGTGGCGGATGTGAGGGAGGTGAAGTGGATGGCGTGTGCAAACCGGGGGTTCTACGTGCATCTAAGTACGCTAGCAGAAGTGAGAGAAAGAGTCCTCGAGCATGTCAACGTGCTGGCGCGCCCCCTGGTGCTGCAGCGAGAGAACCATCCAGTGGTTTGGACTCCCGTTTACGCTAATATTACGGTAATGACACTAATGACTTTACTTTTACGTTTACTACAAATTTTAGACCAACATTTAAACCGACTTCATTAACCACTAAGCAATTGAATGTGCCATAATTTTCATCGTCTATCCTTATTCGGAATACCTTGCATTACAAAATGCAGTCGGGTGGATAATCTCACCTACTATTATAGAAAAAAAAGAAGATCGCGTAATCACAGAAGCACGAAAATGAGGTTGCGTTGGGGTTGGACGAAGATGATGCTGTTTGGTCCAGCATCATCTTCGTCTTACCTCCGCCAGCTGTTTAAACCCTTCCGGAAAGAAGATATAAATACATCGTTATTTTAAATCAACATGGTTAAAATTATGAAGCACCTATCACTACGTTTAGCTACAATAGTTCTGTTCATGTCGCAGTAGCTTATAGGCCGGAACCCATACCCCGTTTCTCATATCGCTACGTAACACTTAAGTACGTGGTGGTATTACCAACATTGAAATTTATAAAATAGCCGAAACAAAAACCCTTAAGCATCAGCAATAGGTGATAAACAAAATTGTTTTCCATTTTAGGATCCAAAAGTAGCAGATTACTTGTGGGAACAGCGGGAAAGAGCGGAACAAAAAGAACGTTTCATGAGCCAGCGACGGGATAAAGTCCTTTTCAATTCGGAGAAAGAGCAGGACCGTAGATGGAGAATCACTCAAGTGAGTTAAATGTTGCTATAGTTAAATCTGTTGTTTGGTTTTAAAGTAGTAACAATTATAAAGATGTACAAATATTCATAAAATAAAAGGCTAAGAGAGGCATAGTGACTCAAGTAAAAGTAGATATAATTAGTGTATAATGTACTATCTAGTGTGCAATAAAGAAACTTTGTATTGTATTGTATTTAATTCCGAATTAATTGATATTATTGTTGTATGTACAGCCAAACTTGAAATAACAGGGTCCAGAAGGTTGCCTTGCTAGCATCCCGGATGAAATGGGGCACCATAAAATGCCTCATTAATATTTATAATCTTTATTTATTTTAGATGAAACAGGGCCAGTACAGTGAATTAGGGAATTCACAATATCAGCTTATGACTTCAGTGTCCATGCCAGTTTACGATTTGCGGCATAACGAGGTGGGTTGACATTCCTCCTATTTGTAAAAAAACGAATTCTCTATACCTACGTTAATTTCTTTGTATCCAAGAAAGATAACAAGATAATAATTATAAATCAGAGGATCATTTAATTATTGCAATGTACGCATTGAGTTATAGCATATTATTATGATTTATTTCAATCTTGTTATCTGTTCTCAATTAACATAATATTTTTGAGCTATCTTAACTGCCTCTTCTAAATTCTAAATTTCTGTGTGCATGAACAAAATAATCGTTTTGTCTGTAAATTTTTACTACTCTATTATAATTTACAGATTGGTTTTACGTTTACTAATTGGACGTAAGCTAACTCTCCTAATTGCTACGATCTTATACTTAATAGTTATTTTTCTTCTTGATCCTTTATGTTGGTGCCAATTATGTCTTTAATAATGCTCTGTTTTGTTTGACGGTTCCCCCTCAGAACATCACAGAGAATGTACTGATAAACGAAGCTTACTGGGTATCAGTTACAAAAGAGGTATTACACACTTAGAAAGTTTTGATGATTTTAATGTAAAGTTTTTGCAAGATACAAGAGAGTTTTTATGATTTAGTTTTTTGGATTTCAGTAACGGTACAATGTTATTTGGCCCCGTTAGCGATGCATCTGTCCTCGATAGATGTTGGCCGCGTGGTCGCAGTCGCTCGCGACTGACAATGTGTTGTTCGACCCTTTTGGCTTATCGTAGTATAGTAGTTTTCTACTAGATTGTAGGCGTAGACCACTAGGGTGTTATGATCGACTTTTCTATCAATTATCAAGTTCATTATTTCTGTGCAAGAATTATGATATATATTATTACACACACTAATCAATAAAACGTATTTTTGCCTGATTTAGTGATGTCTTCGTAGAGACATTTTAACGATTGACTTGTTTTATGAAAAGTAAATGTACATAATATATTTTCATTAAAATTTTCGTGCCGCCCGACATATGACACGTTGGGGCTTTTGTTACTTGAGTATCTATTGACTTTCAACTACAATTTTTTCTCATAATGATAAAACTTTTAATATGCTATTAAATTAAGTGTAAATAAAGTTTTCTCATTGATAGAGAAGACACTTTGATTTCTAGAAGAGGTTGTTACAATGCATTTATCTATATGTTATTAATTTTATTGCATTCGTACGTCCACAACCAATCGCAGTCTGTAGAGGAGAACGGCCAGAAGGAGGTAGGCCCATGCTCTCTTAGATTTGCGTACGACTGATGACGGATGTGCGACGATGGAAGTCCGACACCTAATTCAATTACTTAAATTACATGTTGGAAAGCAGTGTCATCATCAAAATTTCTAAGTATTTGTAACTGCTAACTATTATGTTTTGAACAAAAATGTCCTTTTATAAAAAATACTGGTTGGAGCACTTGATGAAACTGCTTTCATCTGCTATTTTTATCCAAATTTACTTGACCAAATTTAAATTAATAATTCTAAATTATACTTAAATTGCGATTAAATATGTTAGTTCTCTATACCTATGAACTATTTAATATTTGTATAATGTATCTATAAAATGTCAACAGATTCTGACTCCTACAAGGGATAATCTAAAAGGTTCCTACTCACCCATCTAGCAAGCTAACAGTAGTGGGTCTAGAATGAGAAGTAGTGTTTTGATAACATGAATTGTGCAACTTATATTACGTAGTTTTGCTAGAACCTGTAATAATGAGTACTGAAACAGATGTAGTTCATACGTATAATGTAACCTAGACTTCGCCTAACGGGGCGTAGATGCTAGACAGAGAACTTTGCTATGGCTAGAATTTAAAGTATACTGATTACAATATTAGGTAGAATACAATGATACTAATATAGTTTGTTTTTGTATTGCGTGAAAGTTTTATTCTCTAATACATTTTTATTACCACACTTACTGGGTATAGACAAACCCAAGTGTAGATAAATTTAATAATATTTTATAAAGTAAGGTAATTTTTCTGTTTATTACTAAGAATTAATTTATTAACTTACGAATTCATACAAAACACTACCTGTAACTGAATTAGTTTATAACATTTACAGATGCGTATAGCTAAATTGTTAGGCGTCGCTGGTACTGATGTAGCCTTATCTGAAATTCAAGCTTTAATGACACCGTACAAGGTAAGTTCAGAGAAATTAACGTACCTACTTAAAACCATTTTTTGAATACTTATATATGAATATTTATGCGATACTGACTATCTTTATTATTTTTTAAACATCTAACATAATTTGAAATTGTTTTCGCTAAAATAAACTAACACTGAATTACAGATAGGAGTGAATGGATACGCTTTCATAGTCACTAACAACGGATACATATTAATACATCCGGACTTAAGGCCTGTGGTATGTATGGCCCATTTTGCCTTATCAAATAGAGGGAAGCTGTACATTTTGCACACAGTTTGAATGCTTATGACAATAAAATAAATAATACGGAATGGATTTAGTACGCCAAACCATCTGAATCAGTATAAACGTTATGAATCTAAAAATCTACATTTCTTTTTTAGTTTCAACAAATACTAAAACCTAGTTACAACAGTGTAGACATGATTGAAGTTGAACTATTTGATGACGACAGAAGCCCCAGGAATTTTAGCAAGGAGCTAACTGCGGTAAACCAATTGTTTGTTTATCTGCAAATTATTCCTACTCTTTAATCTTAGATTATTTACTTTACTTATTATTTAATCATTTGTTTTTAATGTTTTCAGTTTCGCCAGGAAATCATTGATCAAAGGACTGGAAACAAGGCGATGAATGTCAAGTATCACATGGAAGATATGGTAAGAAAAAGAAATACTTAATATTGACTATTTTGCTATAGATAGAGTTTCTTAAATGGTAATCAAACTAGCATTTCAAAGAGTTATTCAGAACGTCGAAAAACTTCAGACGTAAGTATTAAGGAAAGACTATGGAGAGGAAAAGCACTACATACCCACTACGCGTATTATCGTAACGTATCCACTTTGATCCTAAAACAATTTTTGCGGTTTAGACTGTAGGACGTGGTTGTTGGTACCGGACCAACTTTGAGTGAGATTGTGGTAAGCTGTGGACCGCAGTGGCGACTTAAGATCATTGTGTGCCCATTTGCTAATAAATTTTTAAATATATGTAGTGATTTTAAAATTAAATCCAGAACATGATCACTGGCTTTAATTAACAGGGGGGAAAAAACGAAACAACACACAACCTCAATCATCCATGCGTCTTAAAAATCCTTGAACTATCGTCATCCGTATCATAATCACACACTCACTCATCTTACGTTCCCTTTTATGCATTTACCAATCCCGCATATATAAACGTGTTACTCTTATCAACAGAGAAGAGCGTCACGCGCGAGGAAGCATTTCTACTGGACGGGGATAGCAGACTCGCCATTCACCCTGGTCATCACCATCCCCGAGAACTATGGTCGCCACCGCATCACCCCGCCACCTACCGACGACATCCATCGCCTCTCGCTCACCTCCAAGAACATTTCCGCCAGGCAATATCTCTCTGACAAATGGAGCGTCCACCCTGATTGGTAAGCGGTTATTTCATTGGTATGGGAAGGCCCTGACACGTTCCTTTCGCCTTCACTAACACATTTTATGGACACAAACAATCTGTGCCTTAAGTCTTCCGTATGTCGCGAAGAGACTAGGGCTCGTGATGTGATGGATGATGTGATATGACGGGACTATTGATAAGACCATAATTAGTAATCATATTTTAGTGGAGGGCAGTGAAGCTCCACAGGTTACGCTTTAAAGTACTTCAAAGTAATTAACGATAAGTACGAACGAAAAATACAAAATCAAATCGTAGATACTCGTATCATCGTAACCTTTGACGATAAGGCTAAATATAATTGATTATGTATGCGTAGTATAATCACAATCACGTATGCATAATATGCGAACCCTTTGCAGGTTATATTGCCGCCACTACGAACGCACGTTCTCATCGCCCGAAGAGGAACTCCTGTACTTTCTGGAGAGAGTGGCCAAGCCGGGCTGGCGCTGGCCCGCCAAGCCGCGCCCTCCGGAACATCACAAGAACAAACCGGGCCATGACAAACACAATGGCGAATACAAAGGTACCCACTGCATGCAACATTTTAGTAAAAAATTGGCAGTGAATTCGGTCGGTGAGGCGATGGTCATATCATCAACATAATAATATGAAGTGGAATAACAATTGAATTAGTGATGAATAATTAAGACAAGAGAACCGATATTAACTGGAACTAGCTACTGCAAGGAAGACAAATGTGGCTCTGATATTGACTCAACTTAATTATTCTTTTCAGGGACTCCTGAAAGTAGAGAAAGGGGAAAGGCTTCTAATACTATACCGCGCAATGAGTATTACTGTAAGTGGAGTGAATAAACCAAAAGTATGAATAGTGTTTTCCTTGCTTTTGCAAAATATCAAGAAAATGCATTTTAATATAATAGTCTACCCTTGTTTGTAACTAGACTTCCACTTCCTTTTTCACACAAACTTTCATCCCCTAATTTAGCCCCTCAGGAAGTAAAAAGTGTATGACCTTTTCGATGAGTCTCACTATCTTTGCACAAAATTTCATGAGAATCCGTACAGTTCAGAAATAATGATCCATCTACCCATCCATCCTCACAACTTGGGCCCAGTAGTACTTTCGCATTTGTAATGTAGGATCATAATATTAAAATTTTCAGGTGATCACGGACTGATGCAGGCCCTGGTGTACGACGCCAGGAACACGGCTTGGTTCAACAAAAGCATATCTGAGTCTGCATCTGATGAAAAGGCGTAAGTACCTACTTAAGTTGCTACTACGTTACTTCCTTATAACTTTCCCTTGTTAAAGTATACCACAGACTGATATCTAGGACCAGTAAGTTAATATAAATAATAATGACAGATCTACAAGACAAACATTAACTTCGTAAATTTGTATTACATTAATCAAAATTTATTTAGAAATTGCAAAATCGAACGCGATTTAATGATTATACTATTATGAAACGATTTCTAGTCTTATTACATAGTAATTATGCCTTCTTTAAAGTTCTCAGTTTATTAAATACATGTTACCATATTGATAATTATTAATATTAATGAGTAGGTATAATTCCACGCTAAAACATTTTCACATAAATATTTTCTGGGATCAAATCGTCGCAGTGTAGAACAAAGGCGGATCTGCATATTGGCAACTCTTCAGGAGCGCACATTAAAGTGCTCTACATGAGGTTTTCTGTCATATTTTGAAAATGAGTAGTTTTAATCTTGAAATTTGGATATGTAATCGTGTGTTTGGTCTTTTACATAATTACTTAAATGTACGTAAAACCTCAGTTAGAAACATTAATGTGCTCTCCTAAAAAGTTGCCAATTTGCAGATCCGTCTTTGTTCTACGACTGCGACGAAATATTCGTTTCAATCTAACGCAATCAACTCTATAGTCGCTCTTCTTTGGATAGTTTTATAAATTAGGTCAGCTATCTTAAAATCAAAGGTTTCATAGATTATTTTTATTATACCTACATACTTCCAGTAGGCACCTCTTGTTTGGACTAAACATGTTACCTAAGGATGTTTTGCACATTTACTCACTTTGCACATCAATTTATTTTAATATCTGCCTGGATAGCCCATTGACAAAAGTGATTGGATTACTGCCGAGGTAAAGTATAGCTAAAGGAAAGAATTATGCATGATAACCGTACACGTTTCTGTATTATGTCTACAATAAAATAAATATTTTAACTTTTAATCATTTTGTAATTTATATATTTAAGTATATTAATATGTATGGGCGGTGGCACGGTATGGTACTTACTTATACTTGTTGAGCCGCGAAGCTTTGCCCACGAAAAATATATTTTATTTTTTAGATTCTTTAAATTGACTTAGTTTTTTATTTATAAGCCGATTGAAATAAAAACGAACACTTAATGTTAAGTGAAGCTTACTATAATACATTAGTGAAAAACGTACTCAAATCGGTTAAGCCGTTTCTGAGATTAGATCATTGTTTTGGGTTTTATTGCGTTGTTAATAAAGGCCCCTTATAATAGTTTTTCTCATTATATCTTCCATGTACAGACAACGATCAGTTACAATTTTATTATATGTACCTATCTATAGATAGATAGATAATGCGATATATGGGACAAGCTGTTTAAAAAATACGGCAAGCTGTAAGTGTATTTCTTGGTTTGTTTTAAATTGATTTACCTACACTAAAACTTTCAGACCGATTGTCCTTAAATTCGTTGAGAGCAACTTTATTTCGATGTATTACATATTTTTCATACCGGAAAATTTCTTTTAGAAATATCCACCCCTATAGGTAAAACTGCAAAAAACAACACCTCATCAAAAATCGCAAATGTTTTAATAAACGCTGTACCTACTTGATCAACTTGATGCAGTTGTACCTACTACCACCCCCGTCCAATCGATTTTATTTGTGTTGACGTGTATAATAACACAAAATATTATATGTGTATTAACACCATGGATACGTACAGTGCATTTGTAAATTTTTATGTGGTTTTAGCATGTCAACTTTAATTTGGTCGAACAATTCGTAAATACAGATTGACTGAATATAGAAGAGTTAAACATGATGTCATACTAAAACCATACATTGAAATCTCTAAACTTAGTTTGTTACCTAAGGTATTATATAAATGCAGCTAAGGAATGTAAGTGTATAGATATACGAGTAGTTTACTGATAGGATGTTAGTATTTTGTGTAGTGCAGCAGAAGGATTGACGTAAGTTACAAGAAAAAAACTGATGACTTAAAAAAGTTAATTATGGATTGTTCTATGCCATGTCATTTTATTAATCATATTATGACAAAAACATACATATAAACTACTTAGGTAGGTACTACAAAATATATTATGTCTATACAACTAGGTATCTACTACCCCTTTACTATTTTCTACACACTGAATCACAATGGGAACTTTTTTAGACAATTAGTTTGCGAAAACTTTGCAAACAATAGAAGCCTGGGTATCTTGTTTCGGGGACCTGCCTATCCAAATATTTATTTAAAAAAGTAAGATCGCTATCATTTGAATCTCCCTGTTCTCTTTGTAGGGCGGAATTCATACAGCGCTTCGGTTACATCGTAGCGTTCCTCGCCACACACAGTGGACTGACGCGCTGGCAGACTCACCCTCCCAGAGAACATGAAGGCTACAAGTAAGTCACACAATAAGAAAAGCTACGTAAGGTCTAAGATGAGGCACGCATGCCTATTTACTCTACCTACCTAGCCTTAAAGAGGTTCAAGTTATATCGACCTGGGAACACAGAGCTAGCAAGGAGTTTCATTACTTGGCTGTGCGAAGGAGAAGCGATGAGATGAGGAAGCAAGCTTAACTTTGTAAGAATCTCATGTTCGATGGAAGAAAGGGCCTGGGGGAATCAGTTCATATCTCCACAATTCATCCTGTAGAACTCCGCTAGGCCACTCGACTCTGGTGTTCGAGAAGCTGGAGCCATGAGTTACTTATATATGCAATCTCACATTATACATAAATTCCTCAAGCAGACACGAATTCGGCAAGCAATTCCCGCGGGCTATCGATGAAGTATGGTACCGTCGAGCTGTGGACCACCACTACGTGGATCCTCTGAGCTACGTATACAGTGCCAACCTGAATACAGAGAAAGTGCCTCTGAATGTGAGCGCGGCTATGGTGACGGCAGCGCACGCGGTCTTCCACGGAGATGGCCACAGGAAGACTCCAGCGGCAGTGGTCGGGTTTCAGTTCAAGCACGAACGCCTTCGTGAATGGTTCGAGAACATCACTTGTACGGTGAGTACCTACCCTGATACTTGTTTTTCACTACTAATCTATACCTATATACAAAAGCGAAAGATCACTCACGCATTGATTAAACGAAACGAAATCTCGAAATCTACTTGACCTATGAAGCTGAAATTTGGCAGGGTGGTAGTTTATAGGTAGGAGACGTCAGCTAAGAACAATTTGTTCTAATCAATTAAAATAACTCATTCTTGGCATGACATCAATGTGTTAGCTGTATGTTTCTTTTACATGTAGTATGGATTGTACGCAGTTTTTATTGCAACATTTCTATTCACATCGTTATCATTTTTTTCCAGTGTGAACACAACAAGGAGTGTGACGTAGAAGATTGGGATTGCTATTTGGTAGATAACAACGGCTGGGTAGTCGTGAGCAAGGAAGTAGAACAAACTGGGCAATTTTTTGGCAAGGTAATTTGTTTTGTTTTTCAAGTCTCAGTCTATTAGGGGTCTATGTATATTTTTCCAATATTAAAGTCACTTAAAAAGAGTCCCCTAACATCAGGGGTCGTTGGTGAAATCGGGCATAAGGTGGATCACTCCTAGCAATATTTGTGGTGTGCATCGTGGTCGACATATTCTACCATTAGCACCTACGTATTTATCTACGTATAGGTATGATTGTCTGCCAACCCGTATTTAACCTAAATCCTTCTCATTCTGAAAGAAGATCCGTGGTTAGTAGTGGTCCCGTGATGTGTGGTGACCAGTGGTGATGATGATTATAGTATGATTTATGTGCAGATTCGGCCAGACATAATGACAAAATTGATCGAGGAAGACGTATTTAAGCCAATACACGTAGTCGACTACCAGGCGGTTTGCTTTCGAGAGAAGAAGACAACAAACCCAGCCACAATGTTGGTTACTGTAAGTGTATCCATATGATCCATCCATATCCATAGTATCCTACATTCAATAATCTAACAAGCTTAGTAACAACTTTTCCCCAATCTTTCAGCCTTTGGAAAATCTCCGTCTCGTCATGGCTTGGTTTATCGCGACCACTTTTTGGGTCTACAATTCTCTCACGCTTGGTTTAGCTCGTGCTACGAGCGACTCTTACGATGAAGGTAACGCTGTCTTATCCAATATCAATGTTCTAGAATTGAGTGTCGCATATTTAATATTGTACTTGTAATCTAAAATGAATGTTATCTTACGTGTTAGGGACATGCGGAATTGATGTTGCTCTTGTTGTCAGCATGGTCCGTACAAGTTTGCATGACAACGGGCACCAAATACTGTAACATACTACAGTTAAATGTGTTGAAGAAGCGTAACGCTAATCTTTCTGTGCATGGGATATATTATAAAAATATGCATTATTCAGGCTCACTGCCAGATACGCAACTTACCAAAAAATATCATGAACGACATGTTTTTTGATTTACGTTGCGTGTATATTGCGTGGCAGTCTGGCTGCATACTTTCTAACTTCTTCCGTTTCCTGTTCTATTCTTAGCTTCAAATGGTCTTTATACATGGAATTAGGAACATGTTGCTTGTACGTAATATGTGAATTCTGTTGATCAACTGCCTGCAGTTGTAATATATGAATTCTGTTGATCAACTGCCTGCAGTTTTAATTAATGTTCTACATTTTATTCTGGGCATTCTACGCGTTTAGACCTTAAAATCTAGAACCACCTGCGGTAGATAAGTGCTCGTTTTAATCTAGTCAATTGAAACTTCATGTATGATGGCCAATATTCTGTTCTTTACGGCATTTAAAAACCAGAGCAGAACCAAAAATATTCGAATGGTCTGGTTACGACTACAGCCGCCTGCCCGCCTGATCAAATTATTTTAAGTTCAACGTACTTAAATATTTAATATCAAATAAACACTACAGGGACTATTATTTAATGAAAAATTATCGTATGTGTTAATTTTCTTCCTATCAGTATTGTGAGTCGGTGTCTATTTTTAATGCATGTTTGCTCTACAACGAATAAAGAATCACCTACTCAAGACATTGGAAATATCAAAATTCTCTCATGGAGTCAAGGATTGGACCTAGATGATGTTCTATGATAGTAGTAACGACTCCATCTTGTTTTCAGAGTATGTTACACCCACCGGTGAGTTGATAGACTCAGCACAGTAGCGCGTGTGGTCTCTTGGCACTAATGGAACTTTCCACTCTGTGCCTCTCTTTTAATATCTTAATTTTGTAGTCTTTTTTTGAGGAATGAGCATGGCATCGTCCTTCGTTTCATAAAAGGGCCATTTCTGATATCATTAATACTTTGTTTTTGATGGTTCTCCAATTTTTTCATAACAATTTTTCATTTTTGGGAGTGGTGGTATACTGCCTACAGGAGTGATTGAAAAATATTTTTAATTGCATGATAACTTGTTTTCGAATTGCCTTTTTGCCTATGCGCTATTGGTGGTGCTTTTGCAGGTCTCTACAATAGTTTATAAATAAAATTAATTTGACATGTATATACATACCTATATTATAGAAGAAAGTTGCTATTATTGGACCGGGCGTGGCGCTCCATTGGAATAAATGTTTCGCAAACTGTTGAACTTACTGTTAGCAACAAGTATGTACTAAATATAGGTAGGTACGTAGGTTTTTCTATATTTTCTTTTAATCTAAATTTCTCTTCATCAACATTCAATATGCTGTACATTCATAGGTACAAGTTATGTGGTCCAATCATTGCAACATTCCGCTAAATATTCTTTAAGACTGGAGTAATGAATAGGTTCATATTGAAAATAAGACTATTTTTGATGTCTTTAATATGAGAGGGCCTCTATTGTACATAATACCTTTATTTAATTAAAAGCATAGCATGATTGTCGTTGTGCTTTTGAGTTAGGGGACCGCAATTTGACATGATTTTATTGGAAAAAAAAATAGTCCTGTAAATACGTACAGGAGACGTTTCAGCATGTTGAAATAATTTAAAAGAAAACATTTTGTTTGTGACTCTTTGAACTACCGTTGAAGAGGTTACTCTAAGTATCCTCACACGCCGACACACGCACAGTTACAAATATTCCGATAGGAAGACATTGAATGAAATCATTTTGTAGTATTTTCTCTATTTATCGTAATACTACAGTTACAATACCTAAGTAGTATATTATACTGCTATACTAGATTACATTACTTGCACAAGTGCAAGGAGCAAGCCTTCAATGAAACGTCTCCTTTTGCAAGCTCTTATTGATTTTTCTATTTCTGCCTTATCATACTCATATCATCTGTAGATGATTGAGTCGTCTCCGCAGTCATTGCATCTAACCCGAAATGATTCCAGTAAAATTCATAACATATGCCGACAGCATCTTCATATGCATGGAACGATTTTTCATTTACGTGTATCTAATCTTAATATATGTTGATCGGTAGCCTACCAGACCTATGAGAACGACGAAGAGACAGACGAACCCGGAATATCGAAGCCACACACCACACGAATTCTCGAAAGAGATTTCGAAAAACTCGTTCTCATAAACCGAACGCGGCCAACGCCTTGCGACAGGGAGATGTATCTCTACCAGATAGACTTCAAAAACTTGGATGAGAAGCTCAATAGACCGCTAAAGGCTTGCGATAGACCATTCTACGTCCAACTGGTGAACTACACGAATATGCTGCTAGTGGTGGTGAATGGATTGTGTCGCGCTCCCGAAGTGCCAATTATACCCGTAGAGGCGACCGAAGTCCAGTATAACGAGACTTTGCCCTGCTTGAAACACATGCATCCACTGTATCGGAAACAGCCGACCTCCTGCATTCGCAATCACACCGAGGTGAGATGTAACTTTTTTCGTATTATGGTCTGCCTGATAGATACTGGAGCTCATTAACAGTTTCCGTTTGAACGCAAAAGCTGCTTTGCGGCACAAATATGTATGGCTGTGGCTCACTGTCCAACCACTGCCACAACCATTTCTGATGTGTGTCTGCCGAACGTACGTCGTACGTAATCATTGCCAACGTACAACACAAGGTGCCACAAGATGGTTTAGTAGCAGAAAAATGTATGGTGGTTTATAAATAGTGGTGCACATCGATAGAATCTAGAATCTATATCTTAACTCATACATACAGGTCAAGGTCAAGAAGGAAATAAAGTAAAAAAATTGCTTTAAGAGGTAAGAAAGAGGCAGAAGGAAGATAGTAAGTAGATATAAATAGAAAAGATGGATGGTGATGGATGTTCTCAGTTATAACTTATTATATTATTTGTTAAGATAATAGTCCTTGACTCGTCCCTTAAAAGAATCAATTGCCTACCCTTAGTACCCTAAGATCTTTTATATAGAGTTTTTCACCTCATCGCAGCGCATCAGTGCTCATAATCGTATCCCGGGGTTAGTGTCAGTCGTAATAAGCACATTGGATTGGAAAGTCTCTTTTCACCCATCACCTGCTCGTGGCAACATTTTATAAGCGCTTCCGTGGTTCGGCACGTTTCGCAGTCAGTCCCAGTTTTACCGTTAGATAACTATGCCTGTTACTTAGCTTTGCTGGAGGCCTATTTGATAGGCCTAGCCTATTGTTTGTAGGCGACGGTGATCGCTTACCATGTAGTAGCGGGTAGCCGGCCTGCTTGTTAGTCTTTCAGGCAACGGAAATGATCAAAACAATCCCTTTGATACCACTAATGATATTATTATGTATGTGCGTTCGTGCGTGTTGTCGAGAAAGAGAACAAAATCATTGAAATAAATTTTTGTGTCGTCCACGCTTGAGAGGTTTTACAATATCTTTAAGTAGGTAAGCAGCTGATGTCATACCCTAGTAGGTAGGTATATCCTGTCTAACGCCACGGAAATGTTTATTTATTAATTGACACTTCTAAGTATCAACCTACTAGAAAGCGCTCCCTTACCCAAAATAGATTAGTCAGATTACACCAATCTCGCTAATAACGTTGGTGTTTTTGTTGCGTTTACAGAAACCTTCCCCTTCAGCCCCTTTTCCTTGACGCTTACGTTAGATTAAGCTTACACCGAACTGAGCTTTGACCGACTTATTGAATGAACCAAATTGAATATTAAAAGTGAGTAACATCAAGACATCAAGTACCTACATGCGTAAGGCGTAAGTAATAGTAAGTAAAAGCCTTTTGTATGCACTGCACTTCTGTATATGTCCATTCACCCATGCATCCATCAGCTAGATCCAATAGATGTGTTTTCTAGCCCAGCGATGCTATAGATCTCATGAGCATTCTTTATTTTCCGTTAAAACAGATTAGATATACGTATCCTACAGCTGATACTTTACGGTGTAAATGGCAGCCTACATAATGCCGAGAATCCTTTTCAAGACGATCTCTTTTCTTTTTTCGCTGGAACGGACTAAGACGACTTTACTGATCGTCTTTCGAGCCTCCAAGAAAAGCCGCAAAGTGTCGTAATTATCCCCTTTTTAGAATTCTTTCTAAAGCATTTTATGCGAGGAAATATTTATGGTATTAGATATACAGATAAATATGGTCGGAAAAATAGTACAAAGTAGGATGAAATTACCTATATAAAGTTTAAGATATACAGTTCATCATATTCCTGCCTATATATACTACAACCATAGTAGTTACTACCACAGCATAAGGAAAATAATAAATTAGATTTTAGATACTACCGTAATATATGCCTCGTGAATCTCGTGATGTATTGTATTCACTTGGGATTGGCATAACATAATCTAAGAATGTTGAAGAAAAGTTTGTTTAGACAACAACTCTTCAGGATAAGGCTGACTTATTGCAATAGTTTCGCTCAAATGTGGTAGAGCCTATGGATGCGGATGTGGAGAGCTATGTTCGTCAGTTTCGTAGGGCCTGTAAGTACCTGATAATCAGCCGTACTAAAAAATCTCATCTCATGGTTTCAACGAATTTCAAATTATCATTGAAATCACATAGATAGCAACAAATAGGTAGCTACACAGTTTATAACGCAAACATAGGTAGGCAACGGTACTTGATACATGCTAATATGATCAAAGAGATGGTTTACGGATCGTGACAAAGAAGCTTCAATCGTGAGCGAGGGTGAGTGTTGGATGTGTGAGTGTATACCGTCACGTAACCATGTGCATCGAACTCTACATAATGCGCGACAAAACGTTATAGTCGTGTGAAACGCCACACTTACTAATTCACCTCAAATATAGCATATCGCTAATCCCGTATCGGTGTAATAGCCAATCGCGTTTGTTTTACGCTTAGCTGATTTTAATTATTATGGTGTTTAATGTACTATGTATCAGAAGTAAAAATATGAAGCATTGGCGTTGGTACTAGATAAATGTAGATCCATAGTTTGAACAGAAAATCCGATTTATTGATTGTACTTATTTAAGTACTATCGACGGTTTTGTACTACCCCGTATATTCATAGACGCTTTACAAATCTCTTGCCCTTTTGTGCGGCAGGTTGGCGGCAGACACAAAGATTCCGAAAACGACACAAACTACCAAGACCAAAGAATATACACTTATTTGGCAGATCATGTGAGTCCTGACCGATGGAACCCCACATCCATTGAATGACCAATTATAAAATCCGTCACAAAAGAAAAACGATGTACGAGAAGGGATACATTTCCGAAAACTGCTGAAAGCTTTTATTGCAGTTCAACTTTTAATATGCCCCAGATTTGGTTAAATGATTGTCCGACGGCGCGGCGGCGGCGGATTTCGTCACCAAGTAGGCCACACACAACATCACACACTATACTTTATAGCTATTCCAAGTTTTCAAAATAAATACATTCAGTTGACCTGATAATTCTGCCTAAAATTAATTAGCTGTTTAAGCTGGTTATTAGAGATCCATCAAATGTCATGTACATGTACATTACCTTTGTGTATTATGTACATTATGTGTTGACATAAATAAATATCGGGTATTAATTTACTCCGCGGCGCGGTGGTCAGTGACCCTGACTGACAAGCTGAAGATCCTGGGTTCCTCCTTCCTTCCAGGGCAGACATTATTTTGGTAGATATCGTAAATGTTTGTACTCAGGTTTTTCTGTATATTGTGTCCGCCATCCGCAACACAGGTAATCCAAGGACGGGGGTGTGTGTGTAAGCGTATAAAAAAAATATTATTGAAGTTGTCAAGACGTGGGTTTATATCATAACGAAGCCGGTACTTTTATTATTCTTTTATATCATGTGAGTAAACGGGCTTTCAGTCCCCCCAACCGCTGCCGCCCATGGACATCTGTGACAAGCCTGGAAAAGGACTGTATAGTTACTGTTAGTTAGTCCTGTTAGTGTAAGATGTTAATAAGGTAACTAACTAACTGTTAACAACAGTGCCTAACTATTCTTTTTTTTATACATCCAATCCAATCCCAATTCCATCTCCAATCCATTCTGGGATGATTTTAAAATAAAATATCCGTTGTGCATATCTAGGGTTCCAATCTTTATCAATGTTTACACCAAATTTGGTAAGAATTCGTTCATTAGTTCAGAACGAAAGAAGTAATTGTACAAAAGGATATCGTCGCCAGAATTGGGA
>DWMR01000080.1:0-17434 GCA_018245355.1 Dalla costala
CCATCTTTTATAGTTTGAAGTTAGGTAATTTTTCCAGACAGCAACGGAAAGGAGCATGTTACATAAGAAAAAATAAAAAGTACAAAAATTGTTTGTTTCGTTAAGAAAATCTACAAAATTTTTAGATGTCATAAATTAGAAATAAACCAGGTATTATGGAGCCCCTAAAACTTATGTGTGGTTGGGGAAAAACGTTAGCTTTGATTGTTTAGTACTTTAACGTATTTGTGTGCATTTGTAATTGCAATTGTGTTTAGCAAGATTTTTCTCGTTAGCTTTAGGTAAGGTATTCATGGAAATGAACGTTTATTTATGTGTTTGGAATATTAAGAAACTGTTCTCGCCTAACTTATCTTATTAGATTCACTAAAATGTTAATGTAGGTACAATTCAATGTAAATCCAAACTACAGGTTAGTAATAGCCTAATAGACTGATAAGAGACAAAAATACCTCCTTGATTACTGGCCACTTATACATTTTTAACTAGGTACCTTAATTTAAAAAAACATCTAAATTGTTAAATCATAAGTAAATTAGTTATTGCTCTTGTGGAGTGTGTGCTTTTTATTACATACGTAGACCCAGTGGTGACTAGGGGTATTTATTTCTAACTCTGGTGTCCTTTACACTCACAATATTACATGAGTTTGTTCCTATTTGCTATGAATATGTAAAATTCCTCCTGTATCCATATTCCACAGAATTTTCATCTAATCATTACAATCTTGGTACAGAATTGTTTAAGTAATCTACATCGGCATCGTATAGTCATATGTATAATGTCGTAGCGTAGTATTATAAAAGCCAGCTGGGATTTACAGTAAGTCGTGCAATTGAATCGTGCATTCCGAATATGGTCGTATGCTTTTTTTTTTAGTTTATGTTCATGATACACAATTAATTTTATCTCAAAGGCCATTATGTTCTAATTTTCTAAAAGCACTGTGAATTTTGTGATTTAAAAAGAGAGGAATTGATTTTCAGCAAAGTTGTGACCAGCACTTATACAGTAAAAATCAGAAAAAGAAAACTAAATCAAAACCAGCTCTCATACAAAGATTTGTTGTTTTTTTGGCTTGTATGGATTGATTAACAAACCGTTATTTTTTTACATTCAATACGCGATTATTGTGAACTTTTTCCATACCATGTAAAGTTCAAAGCAAGTTCCCTAATCAACCTGTTCTGAAACATTTTAATGTTTTGTGATTCAGTAGGTATGTGAAGTAATTGCGATGATAGCCGAGTGGATAAGACTTCCGGGGTTCAAAGCCCAAACACTTTTCCTAAGTAGGGAAAGTGGTCACCTTTCGTTCGGGAAATCTCCATACAGTAGCCATTACGGCACGTGTTTACTTGCGTGTACTTGTGTGTGAGCGTGTGTGTGTGTTTAGGTTTGGAGTATTTTATTTGATGTTTAAATATTTTTGATGACACACGACATGACATGATGAATTTAGATTTGTAATATTTTTTCTACTTTTCAGTATTTCTCATATTTTATAAACTTTATCAAAATATTTTGGCGTGCATTTTAATATGAAATTAAATATTGCTACTTATATATGGTGTTTTTTTTCTAATTTCTTACCTTACACAACACAAATTAACATTATAGTGACATTGTGAGTATTCATGTAGGAAATAAAACTGCCTGTGTCATAAAATTATATACTGAATTTTATTATATCATAATTCATATAGTTACATCAGTTACAAGTTGATACTAGAAGACACTGGCAGGCAGCAACTGCCGCGACATTACCTCTACCGTGGTGAGGTGAGAAGGCGCGATTATATTGAATAATACTCTCATTGCATCAAAGGCACAGGCTATATACCGAATCAATTATTATTTACCGTCTGTTCTAAATTTCATCGAAAAATTTAACAAGGTAGCATAAAATACGAATACAAAAATATTGCGTACATTTAAAAAAAGTTTGATAAAATATTAAAACCAATCGATACAATTAGTGGAGCATAATAATGGAAGATCTTGTGTTCTTACTGAAGTCAAACTGGGGCAAATGCTAGTAACAAACAGTTGCAGGAAGGCACCTAACAGGTACCGAACATCATAATTTTAAAACATATTCATTGTACCAATTGTTCCAATTTACTGGTCGAATGGATACTCGTACATATAGACATAGTAAACTATCCTAATTTTTATTCAGACTTGAATCTATTTGCTCGAATATTACAGTTGAGATACAATTGAAGAAAATTCAAAGATTGCATTCATGTAGACATACACAATGCACCCACGAGTCTGCACGCAATCTTGCCCCGCGCCACTTCTCTAATAAACAATCTATCGGAATCAAGCACTATTATAAACGTGTCAGTTACTTATGATTATGAGCATAAAATATAGCAAACGGATAAAATCTATACTCGTCTAACAATGCAAAAGAAAATATGTATATCGTCGAAACATTCGCCTGACCAAAGTCACGTACACTTACTCGTCAATCAGGCAACAATTTCAGACATTGATTTACAGTATAGTAAGTTTGTGTTGCTTAAAAGATTAGGCTAGGTTTTCTCGAAAGGCCTAAAGGCAGACCAATGGAACCGTATCAACCATATCATAATAACACGTAACAAGGCATGAAAAGGCGGACTATTACATGCTGATACGACTTTCTCAGCTCTATAATCTTGAGCATAATATTCAAGCGACATAATATTTTTAATCATAACATCGTAATCTAAATAGTTCAATTAAAATTTGATTTGTTCAAGGCATATAGCTGAATGCAACAGTATAAGAAATAACTCATCTTATTTAATAATAATAATAATTCATTTTATCGATACATTAATGTAAAATTTTGGTCACAAATTAGGATAAAAACTATATACTTGCTAAAACTTAATACTATATACATTTCAATAGAATTAAAAATACATAGGTACGTTAAAATTAAGAATAAGCATGAAATATTATTTTAGCATAAATCACAGACACTTGCCTTACAGTCGGCCACTCTAGAAGTCATACAAATATTACAAATTGCAAATTTTATTACAAATATAGGTTTCAATAAAATAGAGTCTAAAACTAAATCGTGAGTAAAATAAGTGACAAAGACGACCGTATAATGTATTGATCACTTTTAAATACGTGAATATTAATATCTGTAACTTTGAAACTCGCCGGCACCATAACCCGTCATCATTACGACTATACCACAAGATGTCGCGCTTCCGTCGACGTTGCTAACACTAAGAACTACTCATATCCACGATTATTGGTACCGAAGCGAATGATTTGGCATTTCAAGACTAAAACGAGCCACGTGTCACCTGAACATTGACACGTCGCAAGGTGACTCCATAGTACGCATGCAACAATACAACGAAACCGAAAGGTGGGCACATTTACTATACAAATTATAATGCAAACTTTAGTTTTAAACATAAACCTATAAATGAGTGAACCATTACATAATTCGATCTACGTAAGCTAGGCTAGCGCCTCTGTTCTTTAAAAACGTCGATTATGGCTAAACAGCGATTCGCGCAGTTTTGCAAATATTTTTCTACACAATTTTTATACACTAATATCAGTTCAGGAAGCTTTGCTTCAAGTGTCATTTCCGGCTTAGTCCACTTACTCGGCTCGTGGCACTGACGACGGTGCGATTGTTGACAGTTTTAAGTGAATTTCAATTATGATGTGACTTTCTATGGGCAACACATTGGTTTGGTTTGTAGTATTATGGACGTGAAAATAATTACTTTTGCACGCAACATCGAGCCGTTAAGGGTCGGAGGAAAACCCGTTTTACGAAGTGAGAGTTGTCCGGGTACAGCGTGGAACTCTAGAGCCCGAAATGCCACGCCAAGCTAAGCCATTACCGGATCAAAGGGCTCGGGCGCTCATCGTGCGCGTCAGGGGTCGCCGGGCGAGCGAATTGGCACCAGGGGGGGAGTCAACCTCCCGAGGGCTGTCCGGATTGAAAGGGGACTCTCGAAGCCCGTCATCCGAGCAGAGGCAAGTTGAGCGATCGCATTGCGCGATTAATGGTATTGGGAGCGAGTGCGGGGGTCAGGTGTCGCTGGGCGAGCGTAGCGCGTGCAGCGCGTTGCTGTGGCCCGCCGGCCGCCGCCGGTCCAGGAATGTCTTCAACTGCGTCGCCGAAAGCGCGTTCGCCGGCGCCTGCGAGACAGTAATGTTTTGTTATTTCTTAATTCCGAAATAATAAGAAGTTCGGGCTAGAATGTTATTGTAACTGGCTGTTTTCTTCCGGCGGTTTTTTTAAGTACACGAGTAGGTAAGTAAGTAGCAACAAAAGGAAATGCACCTCGCACTACGCGGCGGCAACTGAATGCCAGCACTCGAAGCGAGGGTTAGCATGGGCCTTGAGATTCCTCGTTACCCGGGCAATTTCTCGGATGGTCGACAGCCATCCGGTGTTTTAACCCCGCTTTTTAGCGGGTTTCAGTAGGTAAGTTCAGCGTTCAAAACTGCAGGCGGCCCATGGCGTACCACGCTGTTTCAACGCGGATTGGTGGAAATCCATCCAGGGCTTACAATCCGCTAACTAACGATATCAATGGATTTGATCATCCCAGTACTGACGCTACCTCGGTCGTAAGTTAAAGATTCAATGGCCAGTTTTATTAAAAAAAATGTGTGCCTAGAAATCAAAACCCAAAATCCCTAGTAGGAGGCAGACATTTGGAACCACAGGGTGCCGAAAACCGGGAAGTTACGAGCGGACGGCAATTACCTCGTCGAACCAGCGGTCGGCGAGTGCGTCCTTGGGTGTCAGCCGCCGCGCCGGCGCCGGCTCCAGCAGTCGGCGGATCAGGCTCTGCGCGCGCTCGTCCACGCCCGCCCAGTGCTCCGGCGGGAAGCAGTAGTCGCACTTGATGATGTTCGCCGTCGTCTCCTCGATCGACTCGTCTAGGAACGGCGACAGCTGGGGAGAGATGATGACATCGTGATACAGATTATACATAGGAACATCTGATTATATCTTATTTTACTTATATATTTAAAAATGCTAATGTTTGCGAGGACAGATGGATGTTCATTAAATGGATGGATGTTCAATGGAAAAAGACCAGCTAGGTTTTAATTTAATGAATCATCCCCTGAGAGTAAAACAATGAATGAAAGTTAGTAGCATGGAAAAACGAGTTTGAAGGGCAAAGTATTGTAAATAATAAAAAAAATATTTTCGAATGGACAGAAAGTTGCTGTTGGGCCTACTAGAGTTTACAGCGTCATCCGATAGTTTTGTAAGGCACTCACTCCAGTTAGAAACACGTAGAGGAACACCCCGGCGGCCCAGGCGTCCCAGGCGGGCGCGGGCGGGCGGCCGAGCACGCACTCGGGCGGCGCGAACTCCAGCTGCGCGGGCGCCGGCGGCAACACCATCGAACTGCCCTTCGAGCCCTCCGCCTCCACCGCGTTCAGCTCCACAGCCGAGCCCAGGTCCACCAGCTTCAGCTGCGGCTGGGCACCTCCCAACTCTATGAGGATGTTTTCAGGCTGAAAAAAGAACTTGGCGTACAGGTTCTTACCCCCTTCCGTGGCAACAGGGGCCCATTGGGGCTCACAAAACAAAATTGATTTCTTTGTTTTTGAGTTACTGTAATTTGAGTTTCGCACATGAAATTTTTTGACTACGAGGATCCATTCTTCCCCATCCATATATCAACTATAGAGTCTATTGCTGGACATGGTCAGTTGATGCTCCTAAGTAGTTGATACCATTTTCTACTGCCACGGGAGGGGTTAAAGTGATACAGTGTAGTTTTGCATAAAGCCATACCCGGACGTCGAGATGCGCGACGCCGTTGCAATGCAACCAGTCCAGGGCGGAGAGCAGGTGCTTGGTGTGGTGCGCGACGGCGCGTTGCGTGTGCGCGTGCGGCGCGGCCGCGGCCCACTCCAGCAGCGCGCCGCCGCCCACCAGCTCCAGCACCAGCGTGTGCGCGCCCGCGCGCGGCACCTCCGCGAACAGCGCCAGCGCGCGCACCACGGCTGCGTGCGCGCCGCGCGACAGCAACCGGTACTCGCGCACCGCGTCCGCGCCGCGACCCGCCACTACCTGCAACCGCATCATATCGTGCCCACATTACGAACATTACCTACGACGAACTTTAACGACGCAATTTAATTCGGGGAGAAAATCGGGTCCAACCGTAAGGCCCTGATACCTAGTCAACATGTACCTACCGTTTTCTTTTTAACTTATTTAATAACCGCTTATTGTTTTAAGTTACGTTAACTATTACGTTTTCATGTAGACTCAATTTTCTATGTAACCCAAAGTAACCTGATCTTTGTAATCTGAAAGTAACCTTAACCTTACAAGATTTGGAAGCGGTATTTGAATAAAATCACATGCATCTCTGGATTTTTCGATCACGTCTAAAAAGCATATATACCTAGTAGTAACGGTCGATATGAGTGTAAACAATGCATAAACGTAAACGTTAATGAATCGCACCTGCTTGAGCGCAACTCGCTGTCCGGTGCCGGTGTCGCGCGCGGCGAGCACTCGTGCGGTGCGTCCGCGGCCGATCTCCTCCTCGACGGCGTAGCGACGCGCGAACTGGTCGCGCTGCCAGCCGCCGCCACCGCCGCACGCCGCGGGGCCCGACGCCGGTCCCGGCGCGCCGCTCCGCGCGCACACCAGCCTGAAGCTGTACTGTCCCGCGGGGAGCTCCTCTAGCGCGAGCGTGTTGGCTGCCGTCGGGGTCTCGGTAGCACGTCGCCACTCCCCCTCGCCCACGCGGCAGTAGTCCAGGTGCGCGGGCGCGGGCTCGTCCCACTGCACGACGAGGCCGCCGCCGGGGTGCGTGCGCACCGCGGGCGTGGCGAGCGCGGCGCCAGCGCCAACGGTGAGCCGCGCGGAGCTCTGCACGCCGCCCAGCTCGTTGTTGACGAGGCAGCAGTAGACGCCCGCGTCGGAGGCGCGGCACGCGTGGACGGTGAGCGTGGCGAGGCCGTCGGGCGCGAGCGCGATGGCGAAGCGGCCGCCGTGGCGCAGCGCGCGCGTGTCGGGCGCCGTCTTGCGCCAGGAGGCGGTGGCGCGCGATGCGAGCGCGCGGCAGGAGAGCGTGGCGGAGGCGCCGGGCGCGACGGTCACGTCGGCGACGGGCTCGGCCAGCTCCGGCGGCCGCAGCTCGGTCACCGCGCCCTCCGCCGGCTCGCCGCCGCCGCCGCCGCCGCCGCGCCGCAGCTTCAGCCCCCACGCCCGCTTCGACAGGCCCTGTCGGCCACATTACGGTTCACTCGCGCTCTCCGCGCGCGTTGCCTCCCGATCGACTCAAGCGACGCATGCATGCTCACCCGGTACTCCGTCACCGACTTCTTCCCGCCGATTACTTTATTATATTTACAATAAATTAATTAAACTAATATAGTCGTTGGCGGTTATTTCGTAACACTTAGCACATAAACGCAGTCTTGCAAGTGAGTCAAACGAGTCCGCTATCACAGTCTATGTTAAAAATGCATTCCCGTGTATATCATACCTACAACAAAAGAAATAAAAGAGAAGCGTCAAAAAGAAGAAAACATGCAACAGAAGATAAAGTAAATGGGTTATGTTAAAGCAAGAACGGAGCCTGTTTTATGTCGTAATAAATAAAATTTTATACCTACTTAATAAATTATCGAAGCAAATAAGACTTAAATAACAAACAAAATAGGATATGAATACAGATTGTGAAAGACTATTGATTTTTTGCCGAATAATAAAATTTCTGTGCTCACAAAACACATATACTAACGTAGGTACTAGAGATTGGCTGCAGAACACCGGTTCCCTCCTCGCAACTGAGGCCTGGAGCTTACTCCACCAATGCGGTTTGGTGGAACGTTACGTTACTTAAAAACGAGATTAAAATTATGAGGGTAACACAAGATAAGGGAGGATGGGCTAGTTGAGATAAACGATATCACACCGGCCTTAGTACAACATACTATCTTAACTATATAAATGTCCGTAACGTTTGCTATAGAGTCGAAGTCAAACAAAGTGTTACCGTAGCGGAATGTCATCCGCGCGCTTACTCAAGTAGGTAAGTTAATACATAAGGGGTATTAAGTAGACAGAGTTAATATTATTACTTTAATGGCAGTATTACCTTGTAGTCGAAGATAAATGTATGTTGACTGTCAAGGTTTGCAAACCTTGGAGGCAATGGCAAGAAGTTATGAAATCATAATATAAATCAATTATCATGCAACATTCTGAAGTCCAAAGCGTTTAGTTGCGTTGATAGATACCATTTCCCAAAGTTAACTAAAGGTCGATACTGAAACGGAAAGCAATGTGTGTACTGCTTAAGCGTATATCGTAACTACATACTCGTTATATACTAACGACTCCCTTACTATAGCGATGAAAATAAAAAAAATACAAGAGATCTTACGATGATACGACTATTAAATTTTAAGTATTCGTAAATTTTGAAAATTACCTATGCGCGGTATACAATACAATATTATTAATGAACAAAATCGGATGTGCCTAACTACTACTTACTTGATAAATTTTGCATAACATCACTTGAATTTTCGTTTTATTTACATCGCTACATAAGGGTGACGTTAGAATATTATTCTCCGTACATTTTCGCAGTTACAGCGCTTGCCCACCAAAACCGTCACCAAGCGACGAGATTATTTCAGACCGAACTCGAAACGACGACATGACGGTGATCGTTTGTCTACCGCGCCGAACTCAAGATACATGCGTTTCTGGACAATTTCTATTGGCCCTACTGGACTTTACAGCGTCACCAATCGGACTCGGACGTTTTTTGTTTGACCGGCACTTCAGCCGATCTATTTACAATCTCGGCAACGTCATATTTTGCATTATCGGTGACGGTGCTGGTGGGCAAGCCTCATGGCCTCACTGTCCAGGACTAAGAAATCCAATTCTTAAGTGTTTTCTAATTGAAAACACTTAAGAATTGGATTTCTTCTTGGTTTTTGATTTCTAATTGGGATTTAGGCAAGCCGAGTTCAGGACAGCCAAAATTACGTCAGCGGTGAACAGATCACATTTTGCATATTGTACTAAAACTGCACATCATGCATGTATGTAAGTATTTGTTCTCGGATCCTTGTCATTATATGAGTGTATGGCCACGCTACCCGCGACACTCTAATTCTTCCTTTATAGTTATATATAGGCCTACAAGCTAGCTTTGCTATATCAAGTTTTGATATAGCAAGGTTAGTAGATATTTTGCGGTTTTATTACAGCGCAAAATACCTTTAACCGACAAAACTTACATACATTTATTTTTCCCCTTAATTTTAATTACTTATTAAATAGTGAGATACTTACGTTTTCCTCTTAACTAGATTAGTTATGATGCTAATTTTAAAGTTATTTACGAATACTTAGGAATCATCATTACTTTGATGATGGATGTACCTTTTAATTTGTAGTTATCCATAATAATGTACTACATGAAACGAACAAACGATATTGCGTTGCCATGATAGCTGTCTATTGACATTTTATGGAGAAATATAATAAGATTTTATGAATGTGCATTTTTATCGAGCAACTGTCTTTTTATACCGTTATGATTATCACAGATGTAGCTTGCAGCCTACATCTTTCAGCCACCATTGGGTTCAAGAACCCAAGAAAATGGAAACTTTAGAAATATGTTTGCATAATATAATGGTGGTCGCTTCTCTGAAATCAACCCTTTATGGAAACGCTTCTTTGGATCTACCAATCAGAATTCAATGTTGGTTGTTATTACCCTACCCTTTAAACGGTATTTCTATTACGAGTTTTCTAAAATGAACACGTCAAGTTCTCCGTCAATCGTTTGATTATGGCTAATGTCGGCTTAAAACAACGTTATTACGTCTTCACGTAGTCTAATTTAGATTAGCAAGTTATCCGATGAAAACGGTCGGAAAACCATTTTGTTTTACATTTATTATGTCATGTATTCAAGCAAAACATAGGTAATTATCTGATAATATATCTTTTATAACTCAACTAGCTGGCTCCGGGAGAATTAAAACCTGATTGCAGCGCCTCCTAACGGGTCCAATTGTGTAAATACATGCGCGTATTATATGAATACGTTGTGTAAAAATTTCATAACGTTAAGACGTAATGTGATGACGAAAAAAAGGTCTAATATATCTGCCTGTCATCGGTTGCTAGACAACGGTTTGTTGTTAAACATTCTTCTCCCAATTTGACTGCAGTATAAATGAAAACGTAATAATATTGTTTTTAGCAAATATTGTTTAGCCGTAGTTTAGTTTAACCTCGTAAGAGAGGTGTCAGAGGTGGCAGTGGACAGTTAGAGAAGCGTAGGACGTGGCTCGTGGCTTACGTTGGCGTGCGGCGGCGAGGTGGCGGAGGTGGCGGAGGTGGCGGAGGTGGTGGAGGTGGTGGTGGGCAGGTTGATGGTGTTGGCCTTGGCGTGCGGGCGCGCGCGCCGCACCAGCGACGGCGGCACGCTCTCGGTCTTGCGCAGCCCGCACCACCCCGAGCCCGCGCTATCCAGACGGGAAGGGGAATTCAACATTAAAATCAAAATAAAAACATAAAATAACATGGGCGCGACAGCGTGTGCCTACCGTAACGGTGTCATCTAGTGTGTCTCGACTTTACTTCCATTCCGAATCGAAGCCATTTTCTGAGTACTTCGTAGGTTGTAATGATCGAATGTTTACTACCATATCCAATTGAAAAATTATATAAACAAATCTTACGTTATCATTATTATCAGTGATGTCTATCAGAAAAAACCGTATTACGATGTATGATTTTAATGAGTATATAATAAAATAGGAACTCATGATGTGTTACAGAAGAATGAAGGTGTATTATTTGGCTTAAGATTACTTAATTTTTGTTGCGCGAAAATTTTAGTTAAAACGCTGTTACTTTATTTATTGATGCAAATGTAGCTCTAAATAGTGTCAAAATATTAGATGCTTATAGTTTTGCGTCGCAATTCAAATTTGTTAGTTAGCTCAAGCTGGCCCCAGTAAACATAATATAAAAAAAACCAAAATAAACAAAAAATAATAAGCATGCAGGACTAGAAGCAGTAAATCACAAGCTTTTTTTTAATTCACATTTATTGGTTACTCATATAACATATAAGTAGTACAGTGATCAGTAGCATTACATAATTATATATACAGACAGAAGTTAAGATACAATAAATTAAATAATATATAGTATATACATAATGTCACAATTTTAAAACCATAAAGTCGTGTATTAGATCATTTAACATTAAGATAGTATATTATAATAAAGCTATTCACGTGATATAAATGTAACACACGACGAGCGCTGAACATAAAATTCCGGAATAAATATTATAAAGCTAGTATATGGAATGATTATATTTAATGACAATAGAGGAAGGTATAAAGGATCCTATATGTCTTAACATTATATTCTTTTATAATACTAGAAAGCAGATAGACAATGGCTGGCTGTATGTCGATCACCAACCGCGCAAACTTTTCGATTTTGAAAAAAAAATAATGATTCAACATAAAATCCACCGACAAATAAATAGTTTTCTTGCTAAACATTTTGATCTAAAATAACGTGTAAAACTCCATTTTCATCGCAAGTATTTATCAGCGAGTTGTCAAAGCCGAATGGAAAACTTTACGACATCAGTTTAGAATTGATATACCAACATGAATTTCAGTACAGACTGCATTATATAGCTGAGTATAATAGGGCGGAGGGAGGCGCCCGCCCGTGCACGCTGCGTGCCGGCGCGTCCCCGGCGCGTCCCCGGCGCGTCCGCGTCTCCGCATCGAGTGTCGAAAGATCACCAACTTACATCTACTGATACGTTACTATCTTATTACATTACTTAAGCGCTGCGAAACATTAAAAGCCCAATTTCATAATGCGTCCTATGCAATTGATTTAAAAAATTTGCTACTTAACGCCCTGGGAATGTTACATTAACTTATAAACTACATGAAACCGAACAGTCTTATGGGAAAACAGCTAAAAAATAAAATTGGCCCCAGTGCTTAAAAATAATAGCGTGAAGTTAATAATATAAATTCGTACTTAAATGGACGTAAATTCGTTTTCGACATGGGAATAAATTATTGGAATAAAACTAAATATTAAAAATTCACTAAGCTAACCTACCTATCCCGATAAGTTCTAATTGTATAACATTGAACTAATTAAAATGTTGTTAAAAGTCAGTAAAATAAAGGCTTGGGCTCCATATAATTATTATGTTCGATTAATAAGTCAACATAGTACTCTTTTGAGTTCGATAAATCGCTCAGGAATGTCTTTCGGATGCCAGACACTCCGGTTGCGTAGTTACCCATATCGATTCTCTGGTAACACACACATAACATAATGTGGAACATAAATCACACACCTTCTACGTGAAGGTACAGGTTAAATGTATTATAATAAATGCGATTATAATATTAAACATACGCGAACTCCTGTGATATTATTATGAGATCGAAGAAGGTATTAAAGGTAAAACTATGCTTGCCTACAAAATTCCATCTCTTCCATTATAAATATCTTTCCACGCACACCCCTTTATACCCAGTCTTCTTCGATTCTATTTAGCACTAACCGAATTGAGTACGATATCAATGTACACAAAACTTAAATTCTTACACATACTTAGAGTATACTCCTAAATGTGGTGATGGCTCCATGAGATCCTTTTACAGATCGGAGCTCCTAGAAGGTTCTAAATGTAAATAATCGGCGGGATGATGTATCGTACGTTAGGATACGTTAGACGTA
Organism: Dalla costala; assembly: GCA_018245355.1. Taxonomy (NCBI): domain Eukaryota; kingdom Metazoa; phylum Arthropoda; class Insecta; order Lepidoptera; family Hesperiidae; genus Dalla; species Dalla costala. The sequence goes on from DWMR01000080.1 coordinate 12,794, forward strand.
TCTGGAACTCTAATGTATATGAAATTTAAAATAATATTGTTGTTACAGATACGTTGTCAAGCATTATTTATATTACGCAGACATTGGTTAACATAACATTATATAGTATATTAAGATCTGCCCTGCCATCCATAGACATCTATACCATTGACAGATCCATTTAACAGAAGAGTATTCACTAAAGCTGCCCTCAACCTACTAGCTAATAGGTAGCTACGTAGCAAAAGAAATATAATTACGTTTTAACTATATTACTTTATATCGCTAAAATTATACAGACGTTGAATTCTAAACGTGCTATGTAACACCTCGCATAGATAAACCCGTCGTTATGCTACGGGTGAGATTTATAGATTTTAAATGCTAAATACATTTATCAATTCCAAATAGCTTGAACTTAACGTTAACATGAACGACGTCGACTTAAGTACGATGAGTATATAATCACAATCACGCATATCGGCAGTGGCGTTATGGTGATTGCGATCGTAAGGCAGTACATCATTGCGAGATTTACATTATTCTACAATGATTAAAACAAGTATATTTTGGTAATCTAATGTACAGCTAATATATTGCTGTGGACACGTTCTCACTATTGCAGAGACGGCAGCTCCTCACAGTTTGAAGCTACGAAAAAAATGCAACAGTTAGTCAGTTTTAATCACATTTCAAGCTACTTCACATGGAACACTTAAATTTTTTGGAAATAATGAACATGCGTTAGTTCTGAATCGAAGTAGTTAGTAATTGGAATGTATGAATGGTGAATGTTAGATGAAATATGTATGTAAGTAAGGTAACTTTATCTACGTTTGTTTATATCGTCGATGGATAATTTTAATTTTTTGATTAAGTTGAAGTTTTACAGTAATCACGCTAAAATAGTTTTTTGTTAAAATAGGTTACAAGTTCTGCATGCAATAGGTTCCACATTTAGGCTATTAATTAATTTGCTTAAAATGTTTTAAGGTGATAACTTGAGCAGATAATAAAATCTACCTTTCAATTTATAACCGTCATATAAGTGAACCATAGAAGCATTTAAGCATTAGCGATTATAAGCTCTCCTACAATTAAATACCTGCCATTTTATCGTTTTAGAATATATTGTAATTTTTGTCAGTATGAAGTATGTATTGTGGTGTGTATATGGCGCATAAGCTTAAAATAAAGCTAGAAACAGAAAAATTTTTTTTGATGTCACCTAATAAATACTACTGGTGAAAACTTCTGTAAAGCCAATGAAATTAGTTGTTCATACATACATATTATCACATTAGGTTTCTATACAGATTGGAGTCTATGACTGTTTTCATGCTACGACCTATTAGATTAATGTATTTTCAGTTTTTCATGGATACTGGTATTTTTCGTGTACCTACACTACTACTAGCTCTTTAACAGAAACGAACGCAATTTGTATGACATACTTGAGCTGAAATGAGCCTGATTCCTATTTTTACATCTATAATATGTTCACCCTTTACATACATAAACAATCATACTATAGCGAATTGCTCTCCAGCATTATACGTGTCGTAGTTGTACCTACACTTACGTGGCGGCGTCCCGGTTGAACTCGCGATCCAGCTCGCGCAGGGAAGCGCTGGGGATCTCGAGCGCCGCGCCGAACATCCTCTGGGACTGCCGGATGGTGGACAGCGTGGAGGTCCACTAGTGGCGGTAGCCTTACGGTGATTATGGATACAGCTTGCGCAGGTACACGCCGGGATTTAAGAGTGCCGCGCTGAACGTCCGCTGGGACTGCAGTACGGTGGACAGCGTGGAGACCAACGTGTACACCTACACGGTAGGGTCGCGATTGGACTCGCGGTGCAGCTCGTGCATGTACGCACCGGAGTTCTCGAGCGCCGCGCCGAACGTCCGCTGGGACTGGAGGGCGGTGGACAGCGTGGAGATCAACGTGTACACTTACGTGGCAGGGTCGCGATTGGACTCGCGGTGCAGCTCGCGCAGGTACGCGCCAGGATTCTCGAGCGCCGCGCCGAACATCCGCTGAGACTGGAGGATGGTGGACAGCGTGGAGGTCCAGTGGTTACGGCGAGCTTCCGGCGCGCGGCACAGGAACGCCTTGTTCTTTATGGGGTCCAGCGAGCGGATCACGAACGCAGTTGTGCCCTCCAACTCTTCCAGCTCCATCTTGTTCACCTGGAATGTGATAATGATGTTTTTCTAATGCTTCAGTTTTCGTAACAAGAAGATTAAACATTGTAGTCCACAGCCTGCTAGAGCGACCCCTTACCTGGATGTGCGCCTTGTAGTTGTAAGTGGGGCTGGTGAACTGGTTCTTCTTGCCGACGGCCTCGCTGAAGATGACGCACTGCTGGAACAGGAACACGTGCAGCTCCTTGCCCTTGTCGCCGCCGCTGTGCGCGTCCGACACCACCAGCGGCTCCTGCAGCAGCAGCTTGCCCTGCGCCGTTATGTTGCCCTGGTAACAAGCATACACCTTATTGCACTATTTACACATGTATACCTTATTTATACGCTTGTAGAATAATCGATTTCTGGTTATCAATTATTTATTTATTACAGAACTTTTCTGGCGGGAGCAATTTACCAATTTAGCATATAACCCAAAGTGGATTTACGTTGTACGTTTGAAGTATGGCGGTTTTCATCGTTTAAGCCAAACTGAAGTCAGCTTTAATCTTAGGAATTTAAAGCTGGCATTTGAGTGTGAATGTGAAGTTTATGTTTTTTATTTAGAGCTGGATTGGTTGATGTATGAGGCATTTATGTTGTACATATTCTTATGCGCAAGCGACACAAAGCTGGCATATATTTCTCAAAGAAAGATAAATGTTGCAGATATTTCTTGAGAGTCCTTCAAAATGTACTTAAACGCGCGTAAAATCCGCCAACCCGCAATTGGGCAGAGTAGTAAATGGTAGTAGACGGTAGATGTCTTAAGAAAATATTATTTATCAAACATTGTATTTGTCCTTTGGCAAATATTTAGTCGTTGGTTAACTTGGATCTATGAAGATAAGCCCCCTAAAACTATATATTTATGTATATATACAGAAAGTATATGTTTAAAAGTATATTAGATTCTCTTGCATTTAATTTAATTTTGGAAATGACCTAACTTGACACCGGCTGAAACTTTTCACCATCACCCAAAGTTGACTGGTAGAAAATTCCTTATGGCATTAAGTCCGCCTATTGTAATTCTTTTGAATTGGCAATAAAGTTTATATAAAAAATTCATTACCTAATAGAAAAAGACCTTCGACATAATTTATGCTGTCACGTGCTCAAAATTGAGTGTAGTGGTATTTTATGGTTCGAAAATAACACTAGCAGCTTTTTTACAATTTTATGACCAGATCGTTGGAAAAGCTGCAGGCACAAGCTCAGAAAATAATATCAAAACTCATTTAAGGCATAGCAGGGGCTGTCGTCGCAGGCATTTATTCATGTGCACATTAATCAAACGCCATTCAATAGTTAACCCTTATTGAAAGTCTCCCCGTCAGTTAAAAACAATTCTAGTTATTTTTTCGATTATTAAACCATGTGTCTACAAAGTTTCACCGGGTCGGTTCCAGGTCTTCTGGTTAAGGAGTTTGTAGCATTAATAGCGGAAACTGACTTCATCCATACATCAATTTGCATGTAAAGTGCGAAGCGCACGTTCGCTGATGTTTCGGAGTTAATAATATAACGGAAACTACATACTTGTAGTACTAATAAATTGAGTTTAAAGTCCCGGTAGCTAGAGGTAACAGGCTCGCTCGGATTCTGTGCGCCGGGGCTAATGTAATCAAAGGCCCCGATACAGAGTCTCCGTATCACTAATTACAAACTAGAGCAAAGAGCCCATTAAGTAGCTCACAAAGTAAACTGCAACGCGACAAAATAGTAAGGGACAAAATAATAACTAAAAACAAAAATGTCAGAATGTAGAGCACCAATTCTTTGAAAAGGACATAGTTAATCTATTGAATGCTGCAATCGTAGACACAATAGAAAATCAATTGTGTTTCGGCTAGATGTGCCCACAGGACATTCCAGAGGTTAATGTCCTATCAGTTGCGACAAAAGAAACATACATTTTCGAAAAATAAATTTAACTCGCTCCACGCAGTATTTAATTTTGTATAAACCTGGATCAAAAATACTACGCAAGTTCTTACAAAAATCACACAAATGCAGTTGCATCGCAATGTTCGTTAGGAGGTATAATAACATAAAACCTGATAAATTAAAACCCACAAAATATGTATTGGGCGTCAAAAGGAACTTACCGTAAATCCCTGCAGGCGGCCGACGTCCATCATGTCGTTGGCATTTTTGGGAATGATCGAAGTGCAAAGCTCAGCATCGCGAAGCGCGGCGATCACGGCGGCGGCCGCGTTCGCGTTCTCTGTGTAGTTGAGGACCTTCTTCACGAGCAGGTGATACTTCTGGATGCGCTGGATCGGCTTGATAAGAAGATCGCCGAGCTAAAAAATAAAGATAATATTTTGACAATTTCTTTACGCTATAGCTTGACCGCCGCAGCATTTATATGGTTTGGAAGACGCGGGGCAGCGTCATTCTTTTCAAAAAATATTCAAGTTACAGAATCGACCTCGCTACGATTTTATGTATAGAATATAGATAAAACCT
>DWMR01000081.1:0-17375 GCA_018245355.1 Dalla costala
ATATGAAAAAGAGTAAATATAAAAGCAATCTATCTTCATTCACCGCTGACCTATTTATCATAGTGCTTCTTTCCTTTGATCGAGTAAGAAAGTCTGATTTGCAAGGAAGTGTCGATTGAAATTATACGTTTCTTTGCTTTATATGGTTTTTATGTCTTTTTAATGTTGTTGCTGCTTTTAACCTAAATGAAATAGCAGTTATCTATATGCTTGTTTTGTCGAAAAATTTGATTTTTAATCATTGACTCATGTCGTAGATTTGTTGTGGCTGAACTATCAACGCGGAACTATTAGGTTTATTATTTGATTTGTAATACTTACTGTGCTGCAAGCAATGCCAAATCGGTTCACAATCGTCAATGATATTACTGCTTACAAAAAAAATACAGCCGAATTTTAAATCTCTTCTTTTTAAAGTTCGTTAAAAATATAAATCGAGACTTCGTTCATTCTAATTTATGCGTTAATCGGCGTAATTATGATTCTTTTTGCGCTCTTGCCAGAGAGGTCGTGTTCATCATGTTGTGATTTTGTTTGGGGCAGATGTTAATCGCCTAACGAGCATTCGCCACGAAGTGAGGAGAAGTGGCGAATTATGATTATGACATTCAAAATTAAGTACCTACCTGACCCCGCCTATGTATGTTACTGTAGGTATATAGACGCCAAACACGAAGCAGATGAGAACAATACACATAATATAGTACAGTATAATAACATCGCATAAATATACCAACAAAAAATTGTAATTCCTTAGTTCTAGAAGCTGGCTAGATAGGTCGACTACACTTTGCCGTACAACGCGGCGTTATTTAAACCGTTGTTGCATGAAGTGATGACCGAGTTCGCTTAAAACAAACACCACAGTCAATAAAAACTTGCGAATAAAACGGGGTAGGAATTAAAAGAGTTCCAATTGAGACTGAAATACGCGATACAGAGAATATAAGTATATCTATGTACGTATTGCTTTTCAATGCACGTGATTAATAAAGTGGAAAAATAATTAAATTGATCAAAACAGCACTTCCCGTATTCCCGTACCATACTAAGTAGAACAGCTTTTAACTCGAGCCATTTCCCGTAGATAATAATCCTTGAGAATTTATTAATAGTATTATGCATGCCTTAACCAATATTATTTAATCTTTCCAACGTAGATATTTATACCCATGATATTTTCATTGGACACAATCTCTTAACCGATACTACATAAGTAGCTTTACGCAACGGCGGGTATATCCGGTCGATTATAGCGTAACCGAGTATCGTGTCAAAAGAATAGTGTACACATAATATGACTATCAGTGTTCTATTTAGAGCTTGCCAGCGTTCATGAACAGTCCATCGCTCGGAATGAGAAGGTTTAGGTCATAGTCCACCACGCTGGCTGACTTGTGTAAATGTTTGTTTGGAGGTCCGTCATTACTAAAGTTAAAAACCATGTAAATTGGTATATTTTTGTAAAAAATTGGATTTGGATTCTGGAATGAGTCTAAGGATACACCTTTGCATGTCCTCTGCGAGGGCGCTGCATTAACTCAGAGCAGAAGCTTATTGGGCGGAAACAGTCTCACCTTGCGCCGTCAAGGAACTGGAACCCGAAGTCATCATACGGTTCATTTCAAGGGTTGGCTTTTTGGGCCAGATATGACCTAAACGGGACCAGTTACAATAGATCTATTCCGGTCACAGTGGCTTATGGGTTTAAAATGATTAAATGAATACAGTGAAATTAAAGTTAATTAACATTAGATTAACAAATTATTTAAGCGGTAGTCCATCATTATTTTCTAAAGTTTAAACTGTGAAAATTGGTGTTTGCGCCAAATTGGGTGGACATTTTTTCACCGAAAAAGCTTTTTTCACCTTCGTTAAGTCATTAAATATATGGCGTGTTCCCTGGAAATATTTTTTGCATCTCCTAATACCTACTCTTTTCTTTAAAAAGTCTGCGTGGTACACCGGCAACGGATATAGCTGGCTGATAGCGTATCTATAGAGCCGTAGGCATTATAGCCTGCCTCTTGAGCATCAGCTTTGATCGGTCTGACCTCGTGTTTTTACGTACCTACATACATATTTTCAAAATGAGGCCATAGTTCTTACCAACCATGACATTTTTATTTTTATACTAGCTGAACCCGTGACTTCGTCCTCAAATAATATGTATGTCATATATAGGCCTTCTGAAAACTGGCAATACTTTAGGTTTGTTGGCTTTCATTGCCCTCCCCTTATAAAATATAAAAATAATTAAAAATACGTATCTATAACATTTTTTAAATCATTCTCTCCGTTTTGTAATTTTGAAACCAATCGGCTGACATTTTAATGTTTTTCCATACAAACTTTCATCCCGCATCCTCGAGGAACCCTTATGTTTTCCAGGATTTGGAATAGCCTTAATGTTAATCCGGAGTATAACTGATTACTTACTATGCAAAGTAACGTCAAGATCCGTTTGGTAGATTAGGCGTGATGCACGTACACAGGGGCAGACAGACAGCCAAAGAAAAAAATGGTTTTCTTTTCTGTATCGATAAAGAAAGCTATACTCTACTCTCTCTACTACTCTACCTTTTACGTATCAATTGACACCTTTTGCCGAAATAATTGGTGTCATTTGGGCAAAATCCCATCCCCATATCTCCTTAACTACATTAATAAATTAACAGATGAACTCTTATCTACATACGAGTACATACACTGTTAAAATCATCCTCCTCTGGCTTTGCCGTAGTCGGATACCAAGTAATATTAATATATTATTTTAAATATTTATACTTAATCGCAAGTACACCATTTTAACCACCTTTTAATACCTAAGAGCTTATAATATGTTCTGCTTGGCGGAGTGATTTATATGGATAAACTTGCGACCTACTCGTATCTTTACTCACGGCCAAGCTATCAATGTTGACCTATACAGGATTTTTATTATACGGTCGATGAATACTTCTCTCTTCATCTTAGTAGGTACTTTAGAGTAGCAAGATATATAAAACTTTATTTATGTCCGACGAGAAAGCCTTTCTGTGTTACCATGCGTAGAGAGCTGTAGTCGTCACGGCCTTATTTCTATAGAGAAATGTAAATGTAGCTAAGTTTTCTGTTCAACGGTTAGCATTATTTTTTGAGCTCTGTAGTATCCGTCCATCAGTTCAAGTCTTCCGGCCTCACGTCAGACCGGTAGTCCGTAAGACTAAAAAAGTCGTAGACGCCGCCTACCTTCCCCGCCATAACCGATCGACATTTCGAATTTTACACATTTCTGATCGCTGTTTAGGAATTGCATACAATGCCTAGGAATTACACACATCGCCTAGGAAATGTATGTATATAATTAGGTAAAGAAACTTTAACATATTATTTTATACATTTCCTAAATCGGCTCGGAGTTGTATACATTTCCTTGGAATTGAATACATTTCCGGTAACATATAAACAAAATGAGTAGGTACTTTAAATTATTACTTCGTAGTTTTGTAGTTGGTTTTTGTAATGTTATATTAATATATATTATGAAATTAAGACAATGTGTAAAATTAAACTAGCACATAGTACGTTATTACATTTATTAGAATGATTCGTGACAAATAAAGACATACTTTATACTTATTAAGGTTTTATCGAGTTTTATATAATAAATGCTAATTAATAGTTACTTGAGCTTACAAGATCTCTCAATTCCTAATTTTATCAAGCTAACCAGTCCTCCATACGTGATCAAATTCATTATTACTATTTGAACTGATTTACTGTAAGTATATTTACACTATACATTGTGGTAAAGTTGTTGCGATTTAGTTACATTGCAACAAATGATAACAATATTCATGCTATATGATACAGGACAATACAATACATTATTAGGGACAGAATAATAATACAATATATCTATTAAACCTTAAAATATTCTACTTAACAAACAAAAAACGGTCTAATTTGGCACAACTTACGTCGTGGACTCAATCTTGGTCTTGCATCGTGTCTAGATTTAATGCCTCGCAGATAAAAAAATCAATAACAAAGCACACTTATCTAACAACTAACTTAAGCTCTGTCATGTATTTTATTAGTGTTATATTACAAGACATTACAATGATAATCAAATATATTAAATTTCACGGAAGTATTAAAATAATAGATAAAAAGTAGGTCGGTACAAAATATTACGTTATATTTGACGAGATATGCGACAAAAAGATGTGATTAGACCCACTTAAATCTTATTTATTATTTGTTTTCATCAGATACATTTGTTGGCTTACAAATTATAAGTTTAGTATTATATTATGCACTGATCGTAATAAGAATAAACAAAAAAACTAAGCGCTGAAAACAGCAATAAGGAAACTGTCTACGCTTTTGTCATAATATTCAGTTCTGCAAAAAAATGAATAAAGCTTAATATTTGTAGATATTATTATGGCAGTGTATACAAGGTGTATACCTATTATGATACAAAAGTTTCGAAGCACATTAAAGTTGCATGTCGGAAGTTGAGCGGAGAATGCATAATTTGACACTCACACTACTTAGGTACTGAAAGTTAATCTGTCCGGAATAGTGATAAATTTCATAATGTAGACAAGTTTAGTAGTTCGTGCTTATTTAAACTTTAGCTGCTGGTTCTATACTTTTATGAAATCGAAATGACACATCCCTAATGTAACATTTATCTAGTAGTAGATGAGTAGGTACAGTGCGCGCGATTTTATTTAGTGAAAGAAAAGAACGATGTTATTTTGTTGTTTGAAATATGCACCAGAACCACATTTTGTTTTCAAGTTAAAATGTAAATACAGTCAATGTTTAATACGAGTTCTATAAAGTACTGCGCCTCAAGACAAGAATATTTCTGTCCACGCTAACGCTAACGACATCTTCAATATGTATGGATAATGAAATTAGCTGCGGAAAAGTGACGTGCTGTGTCATGTGATTGTGTCAATGTCATTACGATACATTTCGAAGATGTCGTTAGCGTTAGCGTGAACAGAAAAGATTTTAGTCTAGAGGCGCAAATCAGATTAAATCACTTTAAATCGGGCTCGTACGCGGGCCGGGTGCGTACTGTACCTACGATACATGAAAGTTACAGAAAATTCACACTTACAATGAAGTTTTTATCTCGAGTTAAATATTTCTCTACTCGTATAATCAGTAGCCTACGGTCTATCCTGTATATACAACCCTTAAAAACGTTGACTATTCAGTCGTTTCTCTTATGAGTAGGTACTCTAATTACTTATTATGTAAGTCTAACGAATGTCTACCAATTTCCACATAACAAAAATCGACATGAAATGCACTAATAAATACGTCTCTATCATTAAGTAGGTAAGGTAGAGCGGGGCAACTACGTCAGATGACTTTTCAACCCGTTTTATAATTCTTATTTCATGGCTTACAAAGAGAAAAAAAGCGTATCTCATTTAATTAAAGTTATGTAATATATAGTTATATAATAAGAGTTACAAAACAGGATTAAAAGCCACCTGACGTAAATGTATGCTCTAGTATGTACAAATATATTGTTAATAATCAAATTAAATATAATACTAATAATGTAATGTGCACGTTTTACAACCATTATTAAACATTCAATTCGCATGTTTTTTTTTTGTCTATGTAAATTTTTCATCGCTCCTGAAATAAAATCTATTTCAAGGATTTCAATGCTTATGCTGAATCACCATTTTTATCGAAATAAAATTTCGCAGAAGTAAAATGAAAATGATCTCGATGTCAGCAAGAGCGTCGGAATATCTCATATTTTTCTGTTCATGCTTCGCAAAAGTGATGTAGGTATGGGAAGAGACATTCATATGAATGAGATTTTTAACAACAAAACCACGAAACTGATTCAAGTATGTGTCGTATGTTTTGTTTTTTCTTTTCTATTTAAATAAATGTAATAGTAATAAGTCCACTCTGCCGCATTGGGTTCTTAGATCTCTAAGGATAGAAGTTAAGTTGACAGTAAATAAAAATTTAATTTTATAATATTGAAGTCTTGCAACAAGTCAACCAGTGATCACAGTCTAAGATTTTATTTATTGATTTTAGGCGTTTTTTTCCAACAACAAAGGAGCTGCCTGTTGTCAGACCTACATAATATAACAAAACAACGTATGAGGATTTGACAGTCATAGCTCAAAATATAATATCAGTATATTTTTCTCGTCATTGGCAACATTGGCAGGTACTAATGTAACTTTCATTATGACTTGTAATTAGTCCATTATCTAGTAGTATTCGTATTAGTATTAGTAGTAGTATTAATAATATGCTATTCTTATCACACTCGAATTACTGTCACTCAGTACACAATTAATGACTAAAAAGAGCTTTGTTCGTAGATTTTTTTTTATAAATTCTAAGATGCGATCAAGTTGGGAAAATTAGTTATTTTATAGTCAATGCTTTTAATTAAAATTATCCATTGATCTCTTATAATGTATGCATAAATGTTTAAATTAGAAATGATCTAATCCACCATTTTATGCCAATCAAAAAATAAAATATAATATGGAAGTTTTCACAGTGATTGCTAACGCAATATGATGTTAATTATAAAAAACCATTTGTACAATAAAATAATAAACTGTGCAGTATTAGCACATCGCTAAGATTCATTATTAGGTGACAACTAGTCGATTCTTTAAAAAGGTAGATATATCAAAAAGATTAATAACATACAGATTTATAGACGTGTTCTTAATCCTATCACAACTAACATAAGGACAAGAAGGTAAAAAAAAGTTAACCACGCTTCCATGAATTAATACCTAAATATTAACGATATCATAAATAGTTATATCTTTTAAACGATGCCTAAAATGTAATTTTTACCAATTTATAGATACTTTACAGGCACACGAAAAGCATTTCAGCCGAAAGCAATGACCGAACAATAGTAAATAAATCACTTTAATTCACTAGTATGTATGAGCTTTGCACTTTGGCGCTTGATTCATTAGTCGTAATTCAGGACCAAATAGGGATGGTTTCACGATTGATTCTTTTTTACTCAATTCACATACAAGTCTGGGAAATATTTCGTTGTATAATAGGTACACTGTACTTATATATATTTTATACTATTTGCATGGCATGGAGGTAATCAGTTAACTTGGGAATCCATAGCATTTAACCAGACATGTTGACTTCAAAAATTCTTTTACCTTATCTCTAATCTTACTAAAAATTAAACAAGCAGAAGTTGTTACTATAAGAGAATAAAGGTTAAAATAACGAGACAACTGGGAAACAAAGTTTCGATTCAAAAGTAACGATCGGCGATAATCTGCCGATAATAACGATCTGCCAGTATTGGACACACTTTTACAAAAAATGTATGAATGTATGTTCTGTGTTGTAATAAATTATTTAATCTAAATATTACGGAGCCGATTGGATTTTATGAGATTTGTCTTGAATACTTACTAACCATAAATTAAGAAAGCAACACAAGGACTAACATTGACCATGTCGTGTTTATCGTCTCTATATAAATTTAAAAAACGTCCTTTTTATCCGAACCTGCCTTATGCTTCTGTCTTATGCCATTTCACTCTTAATATAAAATAAGTACTTATAATGTACTTATTCTGTTTCTTTATAGAAACAATAAATTTTTATACAAATTTTAGGGGTTCAAGAAACAGACCTGCACGAAAACAAGATTTGTGTTTATTGTAAAGTAATATAATTATCTAAGAGAAATCAACTTGGATGAGAAAATAATCTATTTAAAAATTCACTTCATGTAGCACCGCTTACAAATTGTCATATTGATACAATTAGACATTTTTATTCCGTTGTGAGAATAAATTATAGTAAGCATGCTTAACCCATGGATGTACTTGTAATAGATAAACTTGCGTTCAAATTTTTAACTATGTATATGGTACGTACTTACAAATTGCCAAAAATGTATCAAAACTCTACATTTAACCATGTCGTTGTCTCTTCAATGTTGTATCCTAGCTTATTACGATGGTTTAAAATCCAATTGACGCTCTTTAAAAGACTTTTTGGTCCTAACTGACTTTCCCCTATTAACTACTATTTATTATTGCGTCTTCTAATTTTATTATAACTGAAGAAACCAAGCTGGGTTAATACAAAAATACAAATTAATCGTTTGAATGTGACTTCTTCGAGGAAAGCATTTTAAACCTATTGTTAATTACGTCCCTCTCAAGTCTATAGAACGGTAAAGGCACGGTCATGATGTGTATTGCACTTACTATACGGGATACTATCCATAAAGGCAGAGAAGAAATTTCTTCAAAACACGCTCTCTTCAAGTCGAAATGTGAAAAGCGTTTCAAGGCACATACTTTTACAACATAGTAACGTGGTACGAAGAGACAAAATAGTCGTACCACGCGGATCAGGGTTAATTTCATCGAAGTCAAATTAGAGCGACATTGAAGCGTAGCGTATAATGAGAGTTCGTTATCGTAAACATTAATCGTTTCTCGAAGTCACCGTATTGTACCTTTACAGTATATAATATTTCGCATACCTACCATTGGATACATAAGACATATTAATCGAAGCTCATGTAGTTTACAAAAATCTGCACCTCATAGTCGTTTCATCGTTGAGACAAAACTTCCACTCACACAACGCAACCGTAACAACTATGGGGTAACGTCTACGGGGTTCTACTCATTTTCGCACACTCCACCGTTTGCGATAGTCTGGATATGATTGCCGTTAGTTTTTTCGTGCAGGCGGCAGAAAACCGGTGGTTGCGCCTGTAAGTACTGTGCGCCGAGGCAGGCGGCGTGGCAGAGGTGTGTCGCGGCGTGGAGGAGCTCGGCGGCCGCGGGCGGGCGCTACACGTGCGTGCACGCGCCCGCCGCCACGGGTCAGCCGCCCGCCAGCGCGTCCTCCGGCTCCGGCGACCAGCAGTTGTCCGACAGCCAGCACCCCACCACCACTGTCAGGAATCCTATCAGCAGCGCCAACACTATGTATATCTCCGCGTTGCCTGCCAACATTATCTCATGTTCATTATAATGCTTTAACATTGTGTCATCGGAAAAATAATATTATAATGGATTAAAATACAAAATAATGCCACAAAAGCATTAATTAGTTTTTGAACCACTATCTCTATAAATAAAACATCGCTGATTACAATCTACGTCTTGATGATGAAGGATATAAAATACCTGTAATAGACAAAGTATTACGATGCGCAACATGAAAAAAAAAAAAAAAACACTTAAATAATGCTTTGAATAAATGTGCATACTTTTATAATACGCAAACTTAAAAATACTCACAATCGGTTTTGTGTCTAGTTTCTAAGTCTCCTAAACTAAGGCGCAAACGCTGGAGCTGAATAGCCCAACCTCCACTCTCCCAAATAAATCTCTTATCGAATATTATTGGTTTAAAAATGGTTAACAAAAGATTTCTGCTTGATTCTGTTATCATTTAACACTTTTTTTAGGTACGGTTCTTTTAAGACATCAAACCAATAACGTAATTTTTTATACGTTGGATGTAATAAATAGGAGTAAAACATTATGCTCATAATTTTAAAAAGGTGGATAGTGTAAAGGACTTGCCTTTGACTAAAAATGCACGTTAACAAATTTGACACAATCTATTATTCTGGGCTGGGCAATTTGCCCGCAGTTTGCAGTTGCACGTACTCGTTCGTACACAAACACAGAAGCGCAACAGTCAGCGGCAAATAACTCGCGGCTGTCGGCTCGACCTGAGGGCCCTTTTGTTGGCGAGTGTCTCAGAGTTTAGCCACTGTTGTGTAACTTTGCATTTATTCTTCGCCAATGAGCCGGAAGTGGCTTCAAAAAATTGAAAAACTTTGACAATGGTGACTTCAAAATGGTTGTTAGTGAAATATTTTTTGATGTTATGCCAGCGTTGTTCGCAACAAATTCGTCTACACTTTCACACAAGCACCGATATAAACCTACGTATTTAGGCTGTATTTTGTATGTCGTTTGTGACTTGTAAGCGTCTCATGGGTGGATTTTTTTAAATTATCTTTCAGCAACCATGAACAATAAAAGATTATAATAGGACCACTGTTATATAAATAAATAAGAATAAAAAAGCCTTTTTAAACTGTCACTGTTATACTCTTACTTAATACGATTACTTAGGTACTTAAGTATTTTATGGTCATCGTGTACATATAGTAGGTACTAAAATCTATTTCAAAGTAGTATCTAGTCATCGAGTTTATAGGTAGGTACCTACATAAATTATTTCCTTCAATTTGGCTTTAATCAAACTTACTACCTCGAAAAGCACTGCGGGCTTATCCAAAGATAAGTTGACAACTTAAGAAAAGTGGGCACATGTCGTGTGCAAGCTTATATTTTGTTCCGTGGAAAGAGGTTTAGGATGACGTTAGGTAGTTCCGTAAAATACGAAGAGAATTCTACTACCTTTTAACATTCCCAGTTCAATTCTTAGAATTGGAGTTCCTATTTCATATTTTTGAAGTAAAAGGTCGAGTTTCTTTGAAAGATGTTCATTGTGTTTAAATCTAAATAATCACTTCGGTATTCATTTTGATTAAGTATAGCACTTAGTTGGAGGCATTTCTCAAAGTCTTACCGAGCTGCTTGCGAATGCCAAGTGGCTGTCGGCTGCGCCAGAGAGAATTGATGAGCGTGGGGTCGCCTCGGGTGCGCCAGTCCCGATATCCTCGCCCTCTGGAATACTGACTGAATCTGTGTGCAAACACCAACATAATAATACCTCGTCCGCTCCGCACTCCAGGCATTCAACAAGCACGGCACAAACAGCGCCTAGAGCGGCACATTATTGATTAACAACTAATTTGTATGGTAAGTAGCGAAGAAATATCCCATCGTCTCTCGTAATGAGACAAAAAAACTGCCGACGGCTCTCGCAGTTGGAGCAAAGCCAAAACCTTCAGTGCCGAAGCCAGCCCACACAAATAAAGTGAATACTCAAGCTAAAAAGCGAAATTGAATTGTTAGCATAATATCAAATCCTGTCCTTAGGACATTCTGGTAGCGGTTCGTGCAGGTTCCTAGTTGGTAAGTGTTTCATGCGAATGCAAATAAACTACCGTGGTATCGTACAGAAAAATTTCTAAAGCAAAATGCTCAATTTTTACAATCGTAATACAATAAAAACATTACATACCTAAGTTTAAATGACAAAACCTTCATGTCAAGTATCTTATATTCACAATCGCGCTTTTACAAACATCTTTATTTTCAGATAACAATTCAATTTCGCGATGTGGTTCGTGTTTAATGACCTATCCACCCGAGTTGATACTAAATACCTACTTACTCTTAACGCTACTTATCTAAGAGTAAATACACTTTACAGAGGGTCTTGTTAAAAACTTATAATCGTATGTAATGTATCCAAAATCTTTATGGCAATAATATTAAAGTCTTCTTATACAATTTGTTAAATACCTCAAATTACCTACTTGCAATTAACACTACTAGTGAGTCAAACGTGCAGTAATATTACCTTCATGCAGCGGATCTATTCTTACACGACAATACATTCATCGGTAACATTCGATGATTTGATTGAATTAATTCTTTTCAGGTATTTTGGCTTTTAAGATAGGTATATATAAAAGTTTATTGTAAACGTATCGTCTAAATAATGAGTTACTTACATAGTCTCGTCGCACCCGATTTGTTTCGTAGCAGATGATAAAATATTAATATAAAAATAACATCCAAATTTACACGACACAACGATAAAATAACATCATTAACGTTAAATTAATGCTGTTGTTTACAAATTCAACAAAATTTGATTGAGAGCATTACTTCAGTTCCTTGTTATGCAAATGCTTGCATTATTATTGTCAGCTTTGATGTAGGGAGAGTAAATTTAAACAGACAGATTAACGAGGTAAATTATAAATTATACAAACATTTAAGTAAACACATTATCTGTCCGCGGGTATTAAAATAAAGAAGATTTGCACGGGGCGCTTTAGAGTTGTAAGAATTACAGTGGCATTTTAACTTAAAATATTTAGAGTTAACTTAGATACCTACGACCGAACGAGAATGTGTCCTTGACTTGATATTACGTGTAGGGAATTTCATTCTTCACTCAACTTATCTCATCGTCCGTGGTGTATCTAACATGTTACTTGTGTACACGTAGGGTTGACAATAACACACAAGTTAAAATTATTGCTTAGAAAACTTACCTCGCCATGAATAATCTCTGAAAAGTCTCTATTGAAAACATAATTTAACAAGGAATATTTACACCTCCATTAAGATTTCCGAATGCTATTAAATTGAATCCGAGTGAGTATGTAACAGGCGTCGGCAGTGTAGCGATTCAAAATAAGACCGAATAAACGTACAGTTCACAATTTATGACAATTTAATACTAGTTGGTAAACTGTAAAACACGTCTGGATAGTTAAGTGGACACCCTAGAAACAAAAAGGACTACTACGTTATTATTTTAATACTTAGAATTGAAAACGCATTGTGAATATTAATTACTATATCAAAATATCTACTACGTAGATACGTTTGCGTTGTATCGAATTAGTTATTCTATTTTGCTGGTGATATTGTCCCTTGGTTAGTAAAGCTGTGATTAGTTCGGACATAAATTGGCCCACAGGCGTGCATGTAATTACTAGCGTATTATTAAACTCCAAAGGCCATCATTGGCTTGAATTTATTGCATTATTGGAATACAATTTTGGGCTACTATCCGCCTCATAGCTTGAGCCAAGATTTATATAATGTTTACATTTAATCGTTGCAAAGTAAACGTTAGTTGTAAAGTATAATTTTTTTTTTTTAATACAATACCTACCTACAGGCCGTCACGTATGGATTTTGTAATGTTGGGATCTTTGGTTACTTACTCGTAAGATAAATGGACATGAAATTAAGATATCAAAAATAACCGTTTGGTCCAGATAGTTCAACTAAAAGTTCAATCAGTTTCAACTTTCCGGATCAAACCAAAATAACAGTTTAATGATTGTGTATTAATGGCTCGTTTGACTTTAGCTTTATGTTAAATACTTAAATACGTTATGTTAGATACTTTAACGGTTCACGCTGTCACATGAAAGGCAATTAAAATGTTAGTGTCGGTCATCGAGATAAAGTATATAGAGCAGCGATCTAAAACATAAGTCGTGTTCTTTTTTGGTAACTTAAAGCAATCAGTCGCTGCAGCGCTGTTACTATAATTATAGTGTCTAATCTATCATTCAAAACCGCAGCTCTAGATTAGCTGCGAAGGAAGGAAGGAAGCAGAGAGAGAAGTGTGGTACAATTTCCAATATTGAACGGGACACAAGTATGATTTGCAGTGTCTGTTCTAGTACAATACAATACAATAACTCTTTATTGTACACCAAAATATAGAGATACAAGGTACAGTTAAATAAAACAGAGTGACAGTATACAAAAGGCGGTCTTATTGCTTTACTTTAGATAGTTGACAAGGATATAATGATTGAAAGAGGGGTAGTGGTTGCACATCGATAGAATTAGATCTTAACTCATACATACAGGTCAAGACGGAAATATAGTAAAAAAATTGGTTAAGAGGTACTTTAGTACATAGTATTTCGATGCACGAAAGCCTACCTTTTTCGACTTTCCATTCTTCCTAAGCAGCCTGGCGCAGCAGAGCCCCCTGGTGTCCGGCAGCGGCGCGGGCGGCCGGCGCGCCCAGCACAGCCGCTTGGGGCTCGCCGCCGCCTCGCTTCGCGCCTCCTCCTTATCTTCGCACATTACTACCCCGCCCCTCCAGCTCCCCGCCCGCTCTACGCTACCCACGAAATCTCGCAACCAAGATACCGATGCTTTATGAGAACCTCTGGCATTGTTTTCTCCAATAAAACTACGGACGTGCACGATAGCGCTATCCCGCCCAAATATATTATTGAAAATAGCTTTCTCCGCGCGTTTTCTTTATTCTACTCTCGATTCAACGGTGTACCTACAAAAATACCGTTATTCTAACAACGATAAGTTCGACAATTTTGTACTATAAATATTCTATAAATAGAACTAAAATTGAGCTGGGATCTATCTTATTTCTATTTGAATTAACTTTCTTAACGTCCGATTCAGCATCTGAAACAATGAAACAATTGATTGAAATAATTTTAGGTTTGAAAATCTTGGCCCGTGATTGTAACGACCTCGTATGGTAGTCCTGAGCGAATAAGTTGTATATATGAGAATAAATTTACCGAGTTTGATTCCCGGTAGAGTGAGGTATTCATAAGACTGATAAGGTAATAGTAACAAGGTTCTTTACCATATTCGTGCGAAAGTCTTCATGCCAGCGGCAACACAGGAATCCTAATCATGTAGTATGTTTATAAATACGAGGTAAGTACCCATATAATTATTTTGTTTTACTTTTAGCTTTTGAAGTTGAAAACCAAAAGTGAACTACGAGAAAAAAGTTTCCTAAAAGTTTTAAATACGAGTGAAGCTTAATTTTATTTAGACTCACACGAGTTTCAATGTGTCAGAAAAATTCGAGTTCTGAAATAGTTAGCCGTAGTTGGAGCTTCGTATGTCAAATGTGTTTAGTATAATATGACTTCCAAAAAGTTAGTACCTACCTATATGAAAACAAGAAATAAAGTTTATTTGAGCGTAAATAACTACAAACACAGATAAAATTGTAGGAGAAATCAATTAAAGCCACACATTTGACATTATTGGGATTATCTGCATTGCAGCATCACTCAGCATAATGCTGCTGGCTCAGAGACAAACCAGCAGCGCTGATTTTCAGTGCAGACCTACAGTTGCGTTATATCATTATTTTTCAATAAAAATTTACTAATTGTGTAATTCTATCCGCTAACTGCAAAAGTTATCTCTTTTGGTTTTGATTTAGTCCGATACAATCCGACTTCATATAAATCTGTATCTCTGTATGATTAAAGTATGTTATAAAGGTGTCCAATGCAGTCCTGTCCATGTACTGCATTAACCACATAACAGAGATTAATATTTCCTCAAAATCTACTGAATTTGTTGAAATTTCCTACGGTCCAGTTTGTGGAATTAACTTCCTTCTGAGGCTTTCCCAGCGGATTATATATTATGTATAAGTATGGCATAGGGACGCGAACGCGCAATAGCTCTTCTTCAGAGCCAGCAACGCATTGTCAACTTATCTGGTATTGCTCATTTCCACAAGCGATGATAAGTATTCAGACATTTACTTTAAGTTCTGTTTATTTCCACTTTATAAGCAACTGAGTAAAATCTTCGAGCAATATTGCTACCTGAACATTGCTCGATGAATATTTATACAACAGGATGACGAGCAGAGCTTGTCTCAGGTAATTACCGAAGCTCATGAATTCCTTCCAAACATCTCGCTTTTCGTGACAGGTTTACGAAGAGCATAAAAATAATTGTAATAACAATAAAATTGTGGCAACTGTTCTAAAATTCTGTCAGCGAGAGTTTTTACAGCGAATATTTAAAAAAATTGTTACTTTATCATCCAAAAAGTGACAAACTTTAAACGACTTTCAATGACTAATATACAGTCAAGATATTACTATTATTATATTTGTTTAGTAGAGAAAAAAGTATAAATAGGAGCATATCGGTTGATTTGAACTTGCTATCAAAAATAATAATTTAATTTTTTTTAAAACAGGGAATCTTTTACTAACCCAGTAGAAAATAGCGCGTCTAACTAGTTGTTGTTCTCAAAAAAAATTAGTTACGGCCAGATACCACGCGAGTTTTAGTGGTAGATAGTAATACCTAGCTGATAACGTACTGTATCTACTTATAGAAGAGACACACCACCAGTTAACTACGAGTATTAAACAAGTTTGACTGAAACGCTGGATTAATTTCAACAGCTAATATCCCATTCTGTTTGTCTTTCGAGGCAATAAAATGACTTTTATGCAAATCATACGAATTCTATACATTTTTGATGAGCTCTTCCCCGACATATCCGCAGCATTTAATTAATATATTTTCCATTAAAACTTTTAAGTTTTTAGATTCTGTTGATTATTACCCTTATATTATGCATTATGCATGAGGACTTTTGTTAGCAAAATGGTTTTTTAAGGAAATTTACAGTGTTAATAATGCTAGGAGCTATACAAACACTTACCTATACGTAGTACATCTGAATGAAAATGGATAGTATTCGTAAATATTTGGTAGGGGCGCAAACTCCAATATTCTATAAATTTCTAAGTACCATATGAATTTTACGGCTCAATGGTTTGAGCTGCCCTTTTGTTCTCGATATACGTACATAGATTCTTTTATCTATACAGATTATTTGAAAAGTATCAGGTTTGCGAGAATAATAAAAAATGTTTTTATGCTGCGTTGTACGGTTAAAACGTTATACGGGACGTATATGAAATTGTTTTATAGGTAGGAATAGGTGTCACGCGTGAACGGACAAGCGAGATTAAGTTTTATAAAACAAATTCAATATTGTTGTTCATCCATTGTCGATACATAAGCTGAATCATGATATTCTCCTACCTATCAGATGCTACCAGTCATTACCATACCATACCATTCAAAGGATCAAGGCTTTCTTATGACTGCTCAAAAATGTAACCAATTGTAAAGTTAATATTACTATTGCATTATTGCGTATTATGATTTTATGACACAGGCAGTACTTAAAGCATGCATACAAAAAAGCTCAAACGGCATTTAAGAAAAAATTGAAATTTCCTTTTTTTTGTACGCCAAACCCATGCGTCTTATTAATATTAAGGTCCTCTAATTGACAAGCCGACAGCCCTCCGTCTACCCCAAGCTTGTTGACACACGAGAATACGCGATATTTTTTATTTTTTTCGAGAACCACGTCTCACCGTCAACAGCAAATCATAAAACGCCATAAACTGAATCGTGCCCTTGCCAAACTAAAATGGTTTGTCGAAAAATACCGATAGGAAAATGACGCTTAACGTGCATTTCTTAAAGAACAAAGAACAATTTAATGACTAGCGATTAGGTAACTACTTTTAGGTAATTTCGTATTAAATGGAAATAAATAGGTCCAAATCAACTTCTACCCCCGTCTATCCGTTTGTTAGATTTCTAATTTTTACACGACGCCTACCATATCATCGTCTTGTTACTACGTACATCACCTTGCAAACAATCCTAAAAGTACATTAACTTAAGCCCAACGATGAGCATCCACTTATATTATAAATGTGAAAGTGTGGTTTTTCCTTCTTTCACGCTGAATCAGAACGACGGGTCGACGTGAATTTTTGAATCAGAATCAGAATCATTTATTTATCATCATATGGTATTTACATACACTTGATGAACGTCAATACATTTTTT
>DWMR01000082.1:0-17355 GCA_018245355.1 Dalla costala
CTGGTGTAACCAGGAGTCGACCGCCGAGCATCACCTTGCTTGGTAATGCTTTAAGGGCTAGTAGGGCCAACAGCAACTGTCCTTTGGAAAAGCCATAGTAGTCATGTGATATTTTTCAAAATACTCTGTGGACTGTGATTATGCTATGACATATACAGCTGTCAGATAGTCAACAACATGTCAAGTCATTGATTTGATTTGTTTGGTTGGTGGGATCCCAAGACTTTTTACGTGGTTTTATGATTGTCCAATACATATTTGTGTCATTGATAATTTGCCAATACCACTACTTAATTAATAAAGATTTCTGTATCAAGTTTTGAAAAGATTTAATTATTTGCTGCCCACTTACTGAACCTCCAAAGGTAATAATGATAATGTACAAGCAGTTTGACCTATTTCCAAGTCTAATGTTCGTCCAACCTCAAACAATTAAACCCAAGATTAATTTCCTCAATACTTTATGTTATATTTGATTTATTGGGCTCATGTGTCCCTTAAGTAGACAGTAGGAAACTAAACTATTTTCCAAATAGAAACTTATGTCTTAAATTAAAATCTTTCATTTTCAGATGCAATTACCATCAGATCCAAGGCGAGTTGACCGTGAACGGCGTTATAAGCCACCACCAGCCACCTCTGCACCTGCAGAAGATCTAACCACTGACTATATGAACATTCTTGGTATGTTTCTTATTTTACATTTTGTTTTATAGTCGCGACTGTACATGTATGTACCTTGAGCACATTTTGAAAAGAAGAAGATAGATTTTTATTTACTACAAAGATATACACAAATAAAAACAAAATAATTGTGTTGTTATAAACTGCGTCAAAATTGATGGCTACTCTAAACAACACGGAGTGTGCTGCGCAGTATGTGGGGGTTTTGCTACTTTACTTTAGCTGAGCATTATGTCTCGCATCATAAAAAAAAACACATCACATCAGTACAATATTAACAACAATCATTTGCCCCACCTTACGTAAATAACATCTATGTGATTGCATTTTGCTAATGATATTAAAAATTTTCAATTTCAGGCATGGTTTTCTCCATGTGCGGGCTAATGTTGCGTCTAAAGTGGTGTGCTTGGACTTCTGTATTTTGTTCTAGCATCAGTTTTGCCAACTCCAGAATTACTGATGATACAAAGCAGGTAATATTATATTTATTTACTCATTGAAAGTACTACACAATACAATATTGGTATCAGGCATTACTTTGCAGAAAACCATTAATTCTTATAAAGTTAGGGTAATCTACTTTGCAGCATTCTGAGGAGCATCACCACAACATTATGATTATGTTGTATGTCAATTCATATTGCAACCTGTACCTCCCTTCCTACCTTCCATGTAGGAAAACATGCACACACATGCAATAAGGAAAATACCTATACACCACATGAACATGAGTTACACAAGTCATAAATTAAATTATTACATAAAATTAATAATTGTTATGTTGTGCTCATGGATTGTTGCTAATTGTTGTTGCAAAGTGGATTTAACTACCAATTTAATTTTTGTATTTTAATGGTACGGTATTCCGTACCATTAAAGTACTCAAAATGGAAACTTGTTATTTTTATTCATCATCATTAAAAATTTATGATTAAATATAAAAAATAAATCATTATTTTATGATACCTGTCAAAATTGGTTTCCTGTTTTGGGTATTAAAAATAAATTTGAAGAGTAGGTAGTAGGTAGTTACACTAGTTACACACAGAAGTGCCTATTTAAAACTTGATATATTTACAAAAAAATTAAAACATTCCAATTAATTACTTAAAATCAATTTTATTAATATGATATCACTTTTATTTCAGATTGTGAGTTCTTTTATGCTGTCCATCTCCGCAGTGTTCATGTCATATCTTCAAAACCCTTCGCCAATGTCACCTCCATGGTCTGCAGTAACAACATAAATTTTAAGTACCTATTATTGTTTAAAGTTTATTAAATTATTACTCCAACTTCCTCAGTTGAGGGGATAAAATAAAATATTTATGAGAAAAACAAAGATGTGCAATAAATTATCTTTGAATATTTTATTTCTTTAGTTTAACTCACGCTACCTTAGACCATAAATCATTCGGTGTGTGTAACGCCTTGTGTATTTGGTCGTTTTCTCTAAATGCTGCAAAACAAGCGCTATCGTGTTCGCTAACGCTTACCACCTGGGGCCCTACTCTCATCACGCTTCGTCCGATCACGACGTTAGTTGTCAATAAATTCAACCGTGATCTGTTCTGTCATTATTATAACCTCACTTAGGGTGCGATATGGGTTTGCGCCATTTTCCCGTACACTTTTGTATGGAATGGCTGTTGCTGTTGGCCCTAGTGCTTTTTACAGCATCACAGAACAGCAGGGTTACTCTCATCATGCATCGTCCGTTCACGATGTTGAATTCAAATCATGCCGGATGAGCGCAAACCATGGATGTATTATATTATCTTTAATCATTGGCGCAAACCCGTATCAAAAAAGTGGCATCCGGCATGATTTGACTGAATTAAAAAATTGACAACTGACGTCGTGATCGGACGATGCGTAATGATGAGAGTAACCCAAGGATTAAAGAAATATTTTTCTTTAATCATTGGAGTAAAAATATGACTTCAAATATTTACATGTCAGTTGATACCATAGACAAAGGTATAAGTTGAGTTGACACTGACAACGTCTGACTGACAATTAATGGTTGAATACCGCACTGCATTGAATTTTATCAGAAAGCTCTGCAGAGATATTGTTTTCCAAATAGGGTTCTGCCATCAGTTTAACTTAAATTAAACCCGCATTTGGTTTAATCTGTATAAGGTAAATTTGGCTTGAACTTACATTTCGGTATGCCGGTAAAAACACATTTAGGTTACTTTATAGGTACACTGGAAGAATTTGGTGCTGTGCTACTATTTTTAATAGTTAATATAGTTATATTCTTCTTACGTCCACGTGTTGCCATACAGTTAACTATTTAACCACAACTGATTACAAGTAGGTACAAGATATTCTTTGGACTTCTGATTTGTCTGAAATAGAAGCTTATCAAGTCTTCCTTAATTTTATAATAACTACATCATATCCTATTATATAGAATATAATGCGTGCAGAGTTTTGTCTTTTCTATATATTCAACATTTTATTCATTTTAGACTGATTGGACAATTTCAGTAAAGTATTCTGTAAAAATGTTGACAAAAACTATGTATATAAAAATATAGAAAATGACCTGATTGAACCGCTGAAAGTTTTAATTTGTTAGCTTTTAATTTTGTAAAACACATCCACCAAAAAAGGATTATTTAAATTCCTTGGGGATGAAAATGGGGTGTTCAAGTTCTATTAAAAAATAACAATTTATATATGGGTGAAGCTACAGGGAACAGCTAGACTTTAAACATAACAGTAATGAAAAGAGAAAAATCAAATTGGTGTGGGTTGTTTGCTGTGCATATGAGCAATCTGATGAATAGTCAAAAGATATTTTATATTTTATTTAATGTTCCAGGATGCCACCTAAAAAAGTGGAAGAGCCAGAAAAAAAGCCTCTCATTGGTAGAGTGGGCACAAATTTAAAGGTTGGCATTGTGGGCGTTCCTAATGTTGGAAAGTCTACATTCTTCAATGTGTTGACCAAGAGCCAGGCCGCAGCTGAGAATTTCCCATTTTGCACCATTGATCCTAATGAAAATAAGTATTATAGTCTAATATTTTGGGTATTTTAGTAAATCTAGTAGTAGTCAGTCCTATACTTGAGGTTGGTGAAGAAAGTCTGTCAAGGCACTCCTTTCTAACCTTTCAATGCAATTTTAGTATTAAATTGCCTGTACATATTCTTTGGGAGTTACTGGCTAGTGTGTGACAATAAAAATATAATGTCACTATGTCAATGTCAGTCTATTAAATGCCGCATTAATTTTAAATGATATTAAAATCATGTTGTCATATGAGAAATATGAAAATAATGTTACAGTACATGACAAATATGCAATAAAAAATATTAAAGTCAGTAAAGGTGTGACATATACTGGAGACATTAGTCTACTAGAAAGAACATACCTTGAAGATGGTGATGCTCTCAACCCCCTATTAGCAAACGCAGTTGTTGGTTTAAATAACACATCTGCACCATTGCCATCCAATTTGGATTTTGCCAATCTTTGGACTGATATAGATGCCCAAGAAGCTTATTTAAGTACTAAGTCTCCCTGTTACCTAATCTTGGGAAAACCAGGCCTTGGTTCTTATTCTCTCGGAGAGAGTCTTTCGAAGAAGTTTAATTGTATTCATCTTTCATCTAGAAATGTTATATTTGATGAAATTGAACAGAAGAGTTCAACGGGACGGTGTTTAGATTTTAATATGAGGCACAATAAAGTGTGTAAATTTCAGCACATATTTGCAATTCTAAAAGCAAAGATACAATCATCAGTTATTGAGCATAGAGGATTTGTAATATCAGGTCTTCCTCTTGTTATGTCCAATAAGAGTGAACAATATTTTTTTAATAATTTGTATGCTGAGGAATCTCTTGCAATTGTGGATGACTTGCTTTATGATTTGATTTGGAATCTAAAAAGAAAGAAACCAAAGCAAAAGATTCAAATGGTACCATCTCATTCATCATTAAGTAGTGTGGCTGATAATGCGGAAGAAGAAGTGGTTGAAGAGGAACAACAACCGGAAGTTGAAGCTGAAGAAACAGAAGAGCCAGTAGTGGAGATGCCAAAGTATCTATTAGATACATGTTCTGATATAGTTTCTAGCTGCAATGTTTCTCTCACTACAAAACGAACTGTTCTCTTACAGCAAATACAAGAACTATTTAATTTTAAGCCTGATATCATACTTCATATTTCAAGTCCAGATGCAGATACTCTTACTAAAAAAAGTCGAAAATTCTTCAATTATTTAAGTAATACAAACACTTTCAACTATTTTATAACAAACTTTGATTACGAAATGAGGTGGCCAAGTAAATATACCATGGTTGACTATAGTAAACCTTATGAAAGTCACGTTTTCAGCCCAAAATATAGCTGTCGACAGCCAACTAATTTCGCAAATCAGTCTATTAGTCAAATATGTAACTATAAACAGAACTTAACCCCATTTGTAGAACACAAACTTAAAGATTTTGATCCTAAATACATTATAAAAATTGATGGTCGAACTTCTGTTCACCAGATGTTACATTTCGTAATGGGAAATTTGCTTTTGATCCCTCTAAAACCAGTGCTTATTCCAAAACCCTTATATCTTGAAGAACCTACTGAAGACCCTGATGAGTTTTGGAGTACAGTGAAACAGTTTAATACTATTAAAAGTGGAGTTTTAAATTTTAATCGATGTGCATCTCACTGGTTTACCAGATGTCCCGTAGAACTGCAGAAAAGACGATCTCTTCAAGGAAAGTCAAAATTTGCAGTATCATTATTCAAAAATGTCTTCCTGTTATCATCACTAGATGCCATGGTGTCATTTTGTAAGAATCCCCGACCTTATTTGAAGCTTAAATACTTGGAACCAACTTGTAGAATGATCATTATCGGCACAAAATCTTCCGGCAAAACAATGATTGCGGAATGCTTATCGTGGCTATTTGATACACCAGTAACATGTTATAAAACTTTTTTAAATAATGAAAGCCAAAAAAAATACGATAGCTTTTCTAAAACGATTTTATCCGAAATTATAGCCACCATTGAAGATGCAAGACTTATGAAGTGGGAGGTTATAGAAACAGAAAGGAAAACAAATTTAAATACGTGGTTTAACTCTGTTTTAGGTAAATTAAAAAACTATGTTTCCATAATCGAACATTTTAAAGTGAATAACGAAGAAGAATTAACTGACGAAGAGGGTCATAATATACCAGAAATTGAATTGAAAAAAATGGGGATATTGAAGAAAGAATTGACATTTTTACCTATATTGGATGATTTAGAACTATGTAAAGAAGCTATTTTGGATTCAAATTTGATAAACTACGCTCCTAGTGAGTTAAATACTGAGACTCTCAAACCTAAATTGCCTATCCTTGGTGACACAGACGTCACCGAAGCTATATCTCGTTATGTATTAGCTAATGAATTACAAAAGGATATTGAACCTACTACAGAGGAACTTATGAATGAAATGGTACAAATATTACAAACAAATGATAGGGAGTCCATAGAACAAACCGGATCATATAACAAGTTTATAATTGACAGCTTTCCATCGGATCCAGAATTTTGGGGGTATCTTGATGAATTTCAATTATTACCTGACTACACTATATCTTTGGTTGAAAATAAAGAAATGGACATTGATTTATTAAGATTATATATAAATATTGACAAATCACCTAAAAATTATCAAGAAAGATACCTTTCTGCAACTGATCCTTTTGTGAAGATAAAGAAACAGCAGAAAAAGCCACTAGAAAACTCTATATTAGACATTAATATTTTGACATACGAACTGTTGAATAGTGTTTTGGATTTGATTTTCATGGACCAAAGTCTTGAAACTGACAACATAGAAGTGTTAACATCGTTTAATGAAGCAATTGATAAATTCCGCGAAGACTGGGATTCGCTAAAACTAAAATTAGAAGAAAATTCCAAAGCTGTCATTGTAGTGGAAATGGAGAATAAGAGTGACATCGATATCTTGAACGAAGTGTTATTGAGAGTAAGACAGAGTTATTATTTAACATGTACACCATTAGAAAACGGCGAATTAGAAGATAAAGATAGTGAAAATAATGTTGATCAAGATTTGTTAACATATAATGATCCTTATTATTTAGGAGAAACTAACTTTTACTGCCCCATTGCTTATTATGACTATGGCGTTTTATGGCAGGCGAAATCTGACTTTGGCACTCAATTTGATAATAAATCATATTATTTTTGTAAGGAAGAATGTCTAGACGTATTTCAAAAAGACGTGACTAAATACCAGTCTCTCAATAAACCATTTAAAGCTCTACCTCCTTTAAAAATCTGTGTAATAGGTAGTATTGGCAGTGGAAAAACGACACTATCCAAGCAGTTAGCAAAGGAATTGGGTTTAATGCATATTGACTTTGAGGAATTTATAAATTCTTATTTGATTCCTAGACACTTTAAGAAAGTTGGTCGACAGTATGAAAATAGTTTTAAAGATACACCTATTGATGATGAAGCTGTAATGGAATTTCAGCTTGGCGAGGAAAATGAGAAAATATCAGACATTTTATTTCATGAAAATGAAATTCGACGCATGATTTACAACTACTTTGAAAAAGGAACTCCATTGGTACCTACATTAATCCAAAAACTCGTGAAATTGTTATGGTCAACTGAACCTTTTTCGACTGATGGATTTGTGTTAGATGGTTTCCCTAAACTACCTAGTGACGTAGAAGACATGGTTGCTTGTTTTTGCATCCCCGATATTGTTATCGATTTACAAGGAAGTTCAGAGAAAACACTTGAACGACTATCATCTAAAATGTTTAAAAAATGGAAAATACAGTTAAATGACGCGAAGAATGAAGTTAAGATTAAGTTTGAACGCCAGCGAAAAGCATGGTTAAACTTAATAACACAAGAAGTAGTGATAAAACTTGTTATGGATGAAATTATAAATAGTGTTTTTATGAACATGAGCACCACTGATATTAATCCTGAATTCAATGTATCTGTTCACAGTACCATAATTGACGCTCATCCATCAGGCTCTGAAAATGTGGATGTGAATTTGTTTAATACCTATAATGAAATAATTAGAGCTAATCCAGAACCGGTTGATGAAACACAATGGGAAAAAGCTGAAGATGTTTTAGAAAGAATAAATACTAGATTAGAAAGTATTTTTGAGATAGATGATGAGAATATTCAAACGCTGAAAGAAAACTTAAGCGAACAGAATATCAAGATGATGTCTGTTAATGAAAATAAATCTGCATTCAAAGTTTTTCGTAGTGTGCTACCTAAACTATCGAATCTAAGAAAAAGAAATACATCTTTTTTTGAACAAACTTTCATTATAAGTAGCGACATCGCAGAAACGCTGTTAATGGAAGGATTTTACTTTCTTAGTAAATTTAATCGGATGTGCCCCGTTTACATTTTTGAGAATCCACATGCTATATTAAATCCCTACAATACGTGTAAACGCATGAATAAAATATTTCCTGTCATTCATAGGTCATACATATATTTTCTTTGTTCGGTTAACAATGTCCAGAAATTTAGAACTAATCCCTTAAAATATATTTGCGGTGACGCTATTAACTCATACATAAACTATCCTTTAAGAATCGGTATTATTGGACCGCCAAAATCTGGAAAAAGTGAATTGGCTTCAAAATTATCTAAACGATTTGGATTGTTGAGCGTATCAAGAGGACAAGCTATAAGGCATGTTTTGGAACATATGGAATGGACAGAACTAGCTGTTAAAATGAGGGACAACCTTCTAAATGGCGACTGCATTGTTAGTGAACTAATAATGGATGCAATTCACGCAGTTACGATTGATTATCGCGTGGTAACTAATGGTTTCGTTTTAGATGGCTTTCCTGACATACCAGCTGAGTCTACTGAACTTCTAAGAATGGGTCTTTATCCACTTATTGTTATTGAAATCAATAGCAACAAAGATATTGTTGTTAGAAATTCACAAAACGAGGTGCATTATCCTTTACTAAATCGTAAACCGCCGTATCCCCAACCGTTTATAGAGTATCGAAATTTCCTTTGGCACGAAAATTGCGGCAGGATAAAAAAGTGGATAGAGAACGACCTTCAAAATCTTTTCGCAGTTTGTGGAAATTCGTCAAAGTGGCGCTGCTTAAACGACGCTACAAATGTAATTGAAGATATTATTTATAAAATAAATAACTATTTATGTAATGTAAAAACAAAAATCGTTGCAGCTGGCGTTATGTGTTTCTCCAAGGAAATGTTCGAACAACGAATGTCACCATTTAAAAATATGTGTCCCATTTGTCTGCGTAAAAATGTAATAAGACATAACGATTTCCCGGTGGACCGAAAAGGTCTAGTTCAGTTTAAGAATAATTTATACTGGTTTTGTCCCGATCACATGAATATCGGTTTATTACACCCGGATATTTATTTGAAGGGAAAAGTAAACATTCCAGAAATTCCAGTGGTTGTAAACACTTTAAGTTCTGCACTACTTTACGAAGATGGAATTTGTATAGTTACTTATGCTGAAAATCTGCCTTCACAAAAAGTTGTTAGAGGGGATCGAGCCTTTGCTGCCAGCTATAATGGAAAACATTACTTATTCTGCAGTTCGCAGTGTCTGCATACGTTTTTGGCTAAACCTCACATGTATTATGATATCACGGTTTTCAAGGATGCTGGAATATTTCCCAAGTTGTCATTGCAGAAATTGCCAAATTTGGGCTATCTGGAACAAACTCTTGGAAATATTTTAACAAGAGCTTGTTGCTCCGTTAATGTTACGAGACCAAAATATCCCGGTCTAAATGTTCGGATTTCAGGTTTGTTGTGCGTAGCTTTGTATCTAAAAGTCCATAACCCAAGTATTGTAGCCGCCGTCTTACCGATGTATGAGAAAGCTTACAAAACTTACGAAGTTCGGTGCAAGCTTGTTCATGACATACGATTACGCTTACGTTTCATGGATAATCCATTCGCCAAGTATCCAAAGCGCTGCGGTCCTCGTAGGCTTGATTCTGGAACTGTCAGTAAGCCCTCCAGCATTATTTCAACGTCAGGGACTGTATCAAGCTCTGCATATAACAAAATTGATAAATACTTCATTTGATTACTTTAAATGATTTAATGAATTGTCGTTGCATTTAAATTTATATAATAAATATTCTCCGTGTATACTTTACTTTTACTTCACTACTATTTATACCTACTTTACTTTATATATTTTTCTCATTTCTTAATAGCAACAGTCACTTTGTTGCATCTTATAGTTACTGTATTAATGAGGCAAAACAACTCAGGTAAACAGGGCATGAAATTGTTATTTAATCGTTTACCGTTTGTTACTGTGTGCACAGGTGTCTAACTATGCAATGTTTGTTTCAGCAAGTAGGGTGCCAGTCCCCGATGAGCGTTTTGACTATCTCTGTCAATTTCATAAACCTGCCAGGTAAGTAATATTGTAGACAACTATGTTCTTACTATAACAATTACCTAATCGTAACATTTGGACATGTTCACTTATAACATCTGCAGCTATGGGTTGTACAAATTAAGCTGGTGACTGACCAGTCCCTCTGGATAGACCCACTTCTGCAACTGCATTGACGTTCAAAGAATTAGGTACATAGGGCTTTTGCATACTCAATGTTATTTATCGTCACTTTAAGTACTTTTTTCCTATGGTGTACAATAGAGTATATTTGTATTGTAATCTATTGTATTGTGCATTTGTTTGAACACCCGAACGGACGCAGAACTATTCACACAATATCTTATTTAAGCCACTGAAGATTGTCGAAAGTTACTCGCTTGAGAAATTGTCGAGGCACCCTTTTATTAGCTGATTAACTGATTCTCAACTTGCAAATTTTAATTTACGATTCATAAGTAGGTGTAGCTTCTAATAAACATGTGTGTTCACAACTAAAGAGAAACTACACTCTAGTCAGTTCTTCAAACTTGCAAATCAATTTTTGTGGGTTTTGATCTTGTTGCACACAAAGGCATTTTGCTGTATATATTACTTGCAGCACTTATAACCAGCCTTGAATAAGATTGCAGACCTGTGGTCGTGATACATCTTCTTATCATAATATTTATGATAAGAAGATGTATCACGATCTCCATCTTGATAGAAGCAAACATCATTTGGTTTTATGATTGTAATTCATGTTTATCAGCAAGGTGCCAGCATTCCTGAATGTGGTGGACATTGCTGGTCTGGTGCGCGGCGCGGCGGAGGGCCAGGGGCTTGGCAATGCCTTCTTGTCCCATATCAAGGCGTGTGACGCCATTTTCAATCTGTGCCGTAAGTATATTATATACTTATTCTGATGATTTGTCAATTTAAATTATTGAACTATGATTGTAGTTTATTGTACTAGCCTATGTCACTCTCCGGCTCATAAACCATCTCTATGCAAACAACTACTGGGATGCGTTGCTCCGTGTGAGCGTGAGTAACGGACAAACCAACAAATGCACTTTCGGAATTAAAGTTTAATAAAATGTATTGTATCGAATTTATGGTTTAAACTATCATAATTTAAGATAGATAGGAGACATAGTCAAGTAGTCTAGGTTCTAACATTTTCAATTATTGTCAAAGTCAAAGTATTCCTGCCTACTTTTGAAAAACATGACGCACCAAATTTCTTGACAATATAATTACGGCCATTATCGATATTTTTATATTTATTAATTTTTAAAAGAAAATGTGGCGTAAATAGTTCTCGCCATTTTTCTCTATCCAGAGATGGTCCGAAAGGCATAAGCTAAACGTTTTTAACCGTAACATATCTTTTTCCATCTGCATTCCAGGAGCGTTCGACGATGAGGACGTGATCCACGTGGACGGCGACGTGAACCCGGTGCGCGACCTGGAGACCATCGGCGAGGAGTTGCGGCTCAAGGACGAGGAGCAGCTGTTGCAGAACATCGAGAAGCTGGACCGGAACGTCACCCGCGGCGAGAAGAAGCTCAAGCCCGAATTCGTAATGTTCTTTTACTTTTATCCGGCTCGAAGGAACAAGAGACCCATTTCTGCAAGGGTTGCCTCTGACCGTAAGTGAGAGAAATCAAACTTTTGTGGCGAAAGTGAGAAACATCTGGATTTGTGGCGGTCCTCCACGAAACGGGTCGTGAGATCATTTTGGCCGCGCATGTGCAATTTGTGGGATGAGCTTCCTTCTCAGGTTTTCCCAATGGGCTGGCATGATGGATTTTTAGGCGACGCTGACCGCTTACCATGAGGTGGCTCGTCTGCTTGTTGTTAAGCTTTAATTATAAAAAATTCGGGCATTCGGTGAATGAATAAATAGAAAAAACAATGAAAACGAATTCATCCCTTTAAATATGTTCATTATGTTCTTTTTAGGATTCCTTAATGAAGATCAAAGCTGTTCTGGTTGAGGAGAAAAAACATATTCGATTTGGTGACTGGAGCGCTGTAGATGTAAGTTGTTTCTTATTAAAATTAAATTAAACATTACTATGACATTGAATTTAATTGAATAATGTTGCGACATCTTATAGTCTACCCTCGTGTAAAATAAAACCACCATAGATTTTGTTCAACTTAGTCTTAGTCCAAGTTAAGATATGTCCAAAAACGTCAATTCAATACCAGTCAGTATTGGTAAATGCAAGATAGTGTATTAAAGTCTATCAGATTACAAAAATGCCACGAAACTTCTTTTGACAATTGCATCACTTCAACATAATAAAGTATATTTTTTTCTAACGTTTCAGATTGAGGTTCTAAACAAGTACCTATTTCTCACATCAAAGCCTGCACTGTACCTTGTGAATTTGTCTGAAAAAGATTATATTCGAAGAAAGAACAAATGGTTTGTATTTAATTCATCAAGAAACCATTGTAAACTTTGTCATTATGAGAAGTAACTGATTAATTTTGGTGAACATTTTGATATTTAATTTTCAGTTTCGCGTTTAGTTTAACCTAGTGTTGCTTTAAACAGGTTACCAAAACTGAAAGAATGGATTGACAAGAATGATCCCGGCGCCCCGCTCATACCATTTTCTGGTGCATACGAAATCAAGCTGCTTGATATGGAACCTGAGTTAAGGGAAGCGTTTATAAAGGATAATGTACCGAGGTAAAATATTATCTTATAGCACTAGGACATATAACGATATAACACATAGGAGGATTCGTAGGACGTGCTTCGGAGGGCACGTAGAGCCGTCTTTCAAGGTTGTAATCGTTAGAAAATACGTTAAGCTTTGTCGGAAGCCTTTGGGAGGGCTATGAACTTCGGCACTCCGCTAACCCCGCCACCAATCTTTGAACTCTCCGGCCCATAAACATAAAATTCCGACAATCCGTTGCTCCGTTTTTGCTCAAAAGAAGGACTTTCACACTTAAATTTATATTGCTAGAAGTGATTTCGGCAGACGATACTGCATACATTTTGTCTCACTCATACTGCTTCACCGTATGTTGAATATTTATACTGTTTAAAATATGTTTTGGTAATTTCAGTGCCTTAGACAAGATTATCATCCAAGGCTACAAGGCGCTTCAGCTGGAATATTTCTTCACATGCGGCCCTGACGAAGTGAAGGCTTGGACCATTCAGGTGAAAATTGTTTGTGTAGTTTGTGGTTAGTGGTTTTGGATCGAATAGTTTTACTGTGAGGCGTTTGAACAGACGTACGGATAGCAAGTTGACATCCGAGCGAAAAAATTGGCTTCCAGCCCCCTTCGGTATGGAAATGCTTATTTATTTATTTATACTTTATGTTAAGTTCTACAATGGGTGGACTAAATGCATTATGGCTTTCTCTGCCAGTCAACCCGTGGTGATGTTGAAAAGTGGTGTTAGGCGTAATAAATATTAAGGTACAAAATGACAAATCCTACAACAGCACGAATATTTGAATCGGTCATAATAAATCGGTCGTTATCTCGCTCTCCGGCCTATCTATGCAATAAATCGATCCTTGCGTAGGGGACGATTTTTGGAAAAGTAGCCTGTGTCCCTTTCCGGGGTTCAAGCTATTTCCACACAAAAATCGTTCTGTAGTCTTTGCGTGATTGAGTAACAGACAAAAATCCATCCATCCATCCTCACAAACACTCGCTAGTTCGAGATAGTTATGATCTCTATGTAAAATTCGCATCGATCTGTTACAAACACTACAACATTTAAAATAATAGTAGTGAAATAGTGCCCTTTGTTGTGTAATAAACAGAGATCGGAATAGGTAGAGTATATTTGCCTAAACTTCGAGGAACAGAGCCAGAAAATGTGGAGCTTACGTAATGAAGTTACAGAAAATAAATGAAAAATTTTTGTCGTAAGGAAGTTTCCACTTTCGGTCTGATTCTGTTCCTTCCTTTCTGATTATTCCGATCTCTAGTAATAAAGGGTAACTAAAATAAATAGTGATTGTCTGCGCAGAAAGGGACGAAGGCTCCGCAGGCGGCGGGCAGGATCCACACGGACTTCGAGAAGGGCTTCATCATGGCGGAGGTGATGCACTTCAAGGACTTCCGGGAGGAGGGCACCGAGGCCGCGTGCAAGGCGGCCGGCAAGTACCGCCAACAAGGTTTGTACCAACAAATGCCAAAACTTTTCCGTGATAGCTGCCCCCGGGTAAACTGTAGAGACGCTGTAGAGCCCTGGACCGCTGGAGTCACGCTGTAGAGCCCTGTTCTATACTCCTCTTGTTAAAAGAAAATACACATAACACACTTTCCTACATTGGTCATGCAACTTTTATAACCGACATCTGCAAAGTGTCGATCCCTTTGGCAGTTCGATAGACAAGAGGAATGTACGACAAAAATTGCGGAACTCGGTTAATCTACAACAAATTGTGTTTTTGTTTTTTTTAATTCTGTTGACATTTAATTTTTTTACTGATAAAAAACAATAAAAAATTAATTTGTTATGTTTTATCGCTCCTCATGCTCCAAACTAATTGTTTAATGTATCATTAACGTTGTCTTATTAACTGTATCATTTATTAGTGAAAACTTTATTGATCTATGTTTTAGTGTTCTATTGTTTGTATTATAATGTACTAAATGTATTGTTTCTTTCCCAAAAATTATAAATTAAATTAAATTTATTACATTGCTACTACTCTAACCTCCATTCTAACCTCGCTCGATACGGCGTACGGGGTATGGTACTCGGGACGGTACGGTTCGCCCGGGGCAGTACCACCGCCACACCCATTTCTGCCGTGAAATAATTGTTTTGCAACAATTGGTTTCGGTCGGAAAGGTGTGGATGCCGGTTACACTTATACAAGAGGCGACCATCTCAGTCCTCACGGATAGCAACGCTTCCGTGACCAGCTTCGAATAGGACAAATACTAACAATTACTAACCAGGATTACCAATATTTACTAACAGTATTAACTTACTGTGTAGGGTCTAATAGATTTTGAAATATGGGGGGTCGTAAGAAGCTCAGAATGGTTAGTGTGAATATACAAACTGCCGGTGCGTCGCCATTTTCCTTTCCGAACATTGGCTGACACACTACCGTGTGTGTGTCTAGATATAAACGAACGCACTTGATAATATAAATGCGCTTAAAGAGGGATGCTCGCGGCGGTTATAGTAATCGACACAAATAAACGCCATGCATGATGTAATTTATAAATATTATGTGACGCTGTTAGATTACCAAAGAAATAGAAATAAAATAAGGCAAATCAAATGTTTATTTTCTTTCAGGACGGAATTACGTTGTGGAGGATGGCGACATTATCTTTTTCAAGTTCAACGCGGGCGCTGGACTGAAGGACGCTAAGAAGAAATGACAAGACAAAGTGCTTCTGCTCGTAGTGCACCTGTTGTATTTCAACCTCGTGCTGTACACGCTGCTACACGTCGCTGATTAGTAGCTCACATAAGGACATTTTTCTACCACAATTATGGCGCGTACAGACTGGTGAAACGTAACTAGAAATGTATCATTCTGCCTTTAATTGCATGTTCGCTGCAAGCATGGACGTACCGCGCATTCACTACGAACCTCCCGCGTGCACCTGTTTCCGCCAGTTTACCGCGAACATCGCATCGTCATCCACGTCCTCCGTGCTCGGCACTCCACAAGACCTTTTTTTATAAAAGTTTAAATTTTGGGGATTCCACAGTGTCCTTTTTTCAGTCCACGTGTCGTCTTGTCCCTTAATGCTCGTAACGTGCGCGTGAAATGCACAGCAAGACCTCCAGACTATGAGAATTTGTTACAATGTGTATTACCTTTCATGATACATTGCAGCAATGTGAACGGCAAATTATTTCATTGCATGTTACACTATTTTCATGTTACGTTTCACCAGTCTGTATGCGCTCTTATTTATATTACTCTTCACTACTCGTTTTAAAATTTTCAATTAATGCTTCGTTGGTGTTTTAAGTATAAGTGCACTGATCGTAACGTCGTTACTGACGATTGTCGTGATATGGCTTAAATGAATATGTATTATACGTATTACCTACTATATAATATTATATAACTTCAACAAGTTCTTCTATTCTTGTTATTCTTTTCCCGTCGTCCTTCCCAACATCGTCACTGAGTCCAGTGAACATTTTTTCTAGAATAATCCGCAGTTGCTTCAATAGTTTCTTTAGGTTTATTTGCGATAGGACGTCTTGATCGGTGATAGTAGCTAATTTTTCTTTATCCTTTTCAGACCTTTTAATTACATTGTTGAGGATGTATGAAGCCGCTTGGGTTATCGCTTCCTCCCATTCCTTAATAAACAAAAGTACATTTACCAGGATTCTATGAATGTTTGAAAGTCAATGTAATATTCAATTATGACCTTACCTGAGAATGTTCGTAGAGAGAAGAAAAACATAACATTTCTTCGACCAGTTTTAGTGTTAACGCGTCTGTTATAGTGTGTTTGAGTATGCATGTAACTAAACTGCCCGCAGCAGATAAAGAGCAACCAGCTCTGAAAATATAAATCACCTTTGAAATCCTTGATAGAGTCGTCGTAATCCGTCATAATGCAAATATAATTTTATATCTATTATGTATCAAGTAATAAAACAAAAAGGGTATGCAGGTCATGTTAAGAGGTGACGTCGGCGTTTGGCCACCTGTTACGAAGCTTAAACAAAATTATAATGGATTGGATACTAAACAAACACGAGACAGCCTCATCATCATCATCATCACAACCCCTTCATTGTCCCACTGTTTGGCACGGGTCTCCTCTCGGAATGGGAGGGGTAAGGCCATAGTCCACCACGCTGGCCAAGTGCGGATTTCTAAAAATTTCGATATTTCAAACGAATTGTCAGCAAAGTGGCAATGATTCAGCTGGATCGATAGTACTTAGTCAATAATGATTTCCAATCAATTTCGTTAATTCATTGTTCGGATACAACTTATGCATAATCAGAATCAGAATCATTTATTTATCATCATATGGTATTTACATACACTTGATGAACGTCCACACATTTTTTATCTACCGTCGGTTCGGTGGGTTGATACTACTGAGAAGAACACGGCAAGAAACTCAGTACTTGAAGAATAAGAAGAAGAAGTTGTGTGTGTGTGTGTGTGTACTCGTATATTTACCTATAATATTGTGCACCCCTACCCTTTTCCTTTCCTTACACTTGTATTTTCAATTGCGACTCAATGG